>JAOTQJ010204469.1:29244-57743 GCA_025642045.1 Solanum sejunctum
TAAAGCATCTATAAAATCTTGCATGGCATAAGAAACTCCTTACACCCTTAATAGAGATGGGTGGTGTAAGCTTCTCCATCACCTCCACTTTAGCTCTATCCACCTCAATACCTGTGATGGAGATTATGTGCCCCTACACAATACCTTCCTTCAGCATGAAGTGACACTTTTTCCAATTTTGAAATAGATGGCATTCTTCACATCCATGAAGCACCGTATGTATATGCTTCAAGCTGTCTTCAAATGAGTCACCAACCACACTATATTCATCCATGAATACCTTGACAGTGTCTTCCACCATGTATGTGAAGATAAATATCATGCATCCTTGTAATGCAGCTGGTGCATTAGAGAAACAAAATGGCATCTTTTTGAATGCGAAGGTTCCATATGGACATGTTGTTGTCACCCAAGCTACACCTTCTTCTTAAGACTAAATCAGTCATTGTCAAGATATATAACCTAATAAAGGTTAGAGTCTGCCCACAAGAAATGTGGTAGACGTAGAAGAATTAAAGACAATTCAGGTTGATTAACCTGCTCATCTCTCCAAAAAGGAAGGGTTTCATAACACTTTGTAATGTAATTCTAAACTATCACAAGTGTTAAGTCAGTATGAAGAGTAACTAAGGATTGTTTTTCCGACGATTTCCTAACTCAGTATTCCTAAATATTCAAATTCTATTCTAGTGTGTAGTATGCACAACGGTAAGTTAAGTTTACCAAACCCTTTGGCCAAGGCAAGAGACAAATTTCACAATATGATTTGATCGATCCACGTTGTATGACATTACTAACCATTACATATTGTTCTGGTACAACCTTCCCTTGGCCCAGTTTGGTTGATTAGACAAGAAACATCAATCGAATCATATTAATTAATTCTTTTATTTATTACTACCTTGATCATATTAGTAACAGTAGGCGAGTTCTAACGTTGAGAACCATTAAAAAGCATTCAAACTAAAGAAAATTAATTAATACATATATGCACACTTTCCAAGAATTACGAATTATCCAGTTTTACCTTGTTAGTTGTTCATGGTTCTACAATCCTAGTTGTGAATGTAGCTACTCATGATCAGTGTAGATGCAAGACTTATGAATTTGAATAACATAATTGAGCACCTACACGAGAGAATTAAGCACAAGGAATCCAAACTCTTCACCAAGTATCAAGCTCTCTATTGTCCTCTATTATTCTTTCATCTTTCTTGTGAAAAAATAACCTAAAAAAACAATTTATAGTCATTGAAATACAAGACCAAAATTGATTATAAGAACTAGGTTGGTAGACAATATAGTAGCTTCTACGGGTCATATAATGTTTTACGTCTCATAATTGGGCCTTCATGGAATGCTTCTACAAATCATGGGTGATTTCTATAGTACCTTTATGTGTTGTCAAAATACAGTACTTTTGATGCATAAAACTTGGAATTTTGTGTGTTTTCAATATGATATTAGTGGGTTTGATTTGTTTTTGTGTTTGATTTGCAAGATTTTAGGGTTGGCATTGATTTTGGGAAAAATACGGAGAAGGTACAGATTTTGAGGATGTACTAGACCCTTTACAGGTCTTAGAGCATTCTACGAGCAATGAAATAGGTTACGTGTCCAATTCTAATGAGGGGCCGATTTTCTAAAGTTTTGTCTGCGTATATGCAGACTGGACTTGAACTATTTTATGAAATGTAGATCAAGTCTTGTGCCTTGAGGATCAGAGAAAAAGGATTTTCTAATGTTTCATTAGACAAAACCCCTTATGATCCATAAAACACTTTATGGGCCGTAGTGAGGTATCGTAGAACACAAGTCCATTGTTTAAGCAACAATGTACGGAAGCCTGATTATGTGCTATGGAACACAATATGGTCCGTAAAGAAGTTCATGAGGCGTGCCAATCCAGTTATCCTACTTTGTTTGGAACATGTATTTTAAACATTATAAGTAGTCTTTTAGGTAATTTTTGCTAGTGAGTTTGAAGAGATTAAAGAATAATTGTGAGATAGAGTATTGAAAACATTGGAGAGTTCTGAAAAATACTTGTACTCTTTGCCTTGATCTTCCAAGTACAATCTTGTGATTTCATTGAAGCTTGGGTTGACTTGTGCTTAATTCAATTATGTAAGTGCTCTATTATGCTATTCCAATTCATAAGTCTTTCATTTATACAAATGATGAGTAGCTAAATTCACAATTAAGTTTGTGTCAACTATGAAGAACTAACAAGGTAAAATTAGATAATTCATAATTCTTGAAAAGTGTGCATGTATGTGTTAATTAACTCTCTTCGTTTTGCATGTTTTGTGATGGTGGCCAATATTAGAAACTGGGTACTATTACTGACTAGACCTATGATAGTAATGAATATAAAAAGAGATTAATTAACAAGATTCGATTGATGTATTCTGATCTAATTAACTGAACCGAACCAACCAGAGCTTGTACTGGGATAATAGGTAAGGGTTAATAATGTCACACTGTAGAGATGGAACAAGTCACATAGTGAAATTCGCCTCTCACCTGTGCCAAAGAGTTTAGTGAAGTTAACTTACCGTCCTACATGCTACACACTAGAAAAGAATTATATTATCCGATGGTACTAAGTTACAAAATAATGGGGAATACAATAAACTAGTTTCTCTCCATATTGGTTTAAACACTTTTATTAGTTAGCATTACTTTTCTACGTGTTATTATAAAAGCTCCCTTTGGGGAGATAAGTTGGGTAATTACTCAAGTTGCGCCAATTGAATTCTTTGAAGTTTACTGTATTCCTTTTGGTTTGACCCTAACCTTGGTTAGGTTCTATTTCTTGACAATGACCGCTTTATTCCTAAAAAAAAGAAGGTATAACTTGGGAGACATCAAGATTTTGGTGTCGTTGCCAAGAAATATAGTTAGACTTGGTTAATTCAAGTTATTTGCGTATTAGTCCTTACTACCCTTATTTTACATATTTGTTGTTTTTGTTTCTTTTCAGGGATTTAGTATAATGTATGTTTAACATGTGAAATCTAGACAGACCCTTCCACTTTGTTTGACCTAGAGATCTAGAGAACATTGAGAAGAATGGCCCAAGGTAATACTAACAATATGGAATAAAAAGCTTTGAACAAGAATGAGAATGTTGACAATGATAACCTACCTCCTCTTGAGGATATTGCTCCACAGCCATAGGATTTCAATGCCAACGGTTATCAGTGGGATCAATACAAGTTGAATCCTATAGCTATAGAGGTGACTGGAGCTGCTGTGTTGCCACTACTACTTGCTAACACAAAGTTTGTTGTTTTGAATGAGTTGCTCAAGATGCTGCAAAATCGTGAATTGTTTATGGGCTTGCCATCAGAGGATCCTCATAGATACCTACACAATATTGCATTCATCTGCAAGAGTGTAATGGGAACATAATATTGTAGATCAACCATTTGCAATGAATGGCTAAAAGGATGGAGAGACTGGTTAATGCCAATCTTGCATGGGGAAAAAAGACAGAGCATCCACCAAAAGTTCATGCATTGTAAGTATTGGTTCAGAGCAAGCTAAGATAAATGAAGAGAATATGCAAGGGCTTGCTTGAATCCGTACAGGTATGGAGGTAATGATGATTTAGAATCAGGAAATTAAGTCAATATAGTTGCTCATCAACCTTCGCGCTCACCTATGTATGACTATCCCTAATATGAGGAAGACACTTGTTTTATTGTTGATTAAATAGAGGGTTTTTGGAGCAACACCGAAGGATTCAATCAGGCCTATTGGTACCAAGGTCAGAACATCAATGGAGATGGAGCTTTTAGAGACAACCGTAGGGGATACTATGACAAAAATCAGGGCCAAGACAAAGAAGTAGGTTAGGGATGCAAAGGTGGTTACAGAAGTGGTCTTTATGTGCCACCACATAACCGCAAGACAGGTGCTAGTAGTTCAGTATTGAGGATATGTCTGATCACCTGTTGAAGAAATCTAAGACACAAGATGATAATCTGATAGGGTTGGAATTCAAGATATCCAGTATAAATCATAAAATTGAGTCTCATTATGTTACAATCAAACAGATTGAGCAACAGTTTGATTAAGTGTTGACTCAATATAATCATCATCAGAGGGGTACACTGCTTAGCAACAAAGTTTAGAATTCTAAGAATAAAGGTCAGTGCATGAAAGTTGCTACTCATAGTTACAAGAGCACCACTGATCCTCCAATGCCAGTTGATAAGGATGATGTTTTAGCGGAGATAGTTGCGGTCAAGGATATGGATACTAGATATAATCACAAAAAGAATTGGGTGAGTGAAATTGCTGATGCACCACAAAAATGGAAGCCCATTCCCTCAGAGAATTAAAAAACGAGAAGAAAAAGGCAAGTTCAATCACTTTCTCTCCATGATAAAATAACTCTCAATCAACATCCCGCTTATAGAGGTATTGGAGAAGCTACTAGGGTATGCAAAGTATATGAAGGAACTGGTCACAAAGAAGTGGACTGTGAGTCAGGAACTTTTCCAAGAGTTTCAACATTGCAGTGCAATTGCTATGATGTCCTTGCTCCAAAAGAAAGAAGATCCCAACACTTTTATCATACCCTGCAGTATCGTAGATGTGGAGATTCAAGTGCATTATGTGATATCAGGGCCAACATTAATTTGATACCCCTTGCGGTATTCAAGAAGTTAGGATTGGGAGCCCCTACATCGACGAGGATGCTATTGTTAATGGCTGCCACATAGTGAACCATCTTGCAGGGATACTCTATGATGTGCTTGTGAAAGTTGAAAAATTCATATTCCCCATAATATTTTTGCTCTTGGGTTACGAGGTTGATTTTAGAGTCACTATCATCTTGGGGAGGCCCTTCCTAGCCATTAGACTCATTTTGGAAGACATGGAGAATGGCTAACTCAAGTTCAGGTTGTGAAAAGATGAAGTCGTATTTAACATTTATTAGTAGAAAAAAGAAAGAAAATGGTTTGAGGGTGGTCTCTAATATAATGTTGATGATATTGAGCCATAAGTGCCATTTGAGATAAGATTAGGTGTCAACATTTTGGAAGTTGTGCTAATGAAAATTATAGTTATGGCATTCCAGATTATGAGTAGACAGTGAATGCATTGGCAGTGTCCTATAGAACTAGGTGCTAAACCAAGTTGGGGCTAGACTTACAGTATCAGGAGTCACCATCGACCAAGCCAGCCATAAAAAAATCACCATTACTAGAGCTGAAGGCTATCTCAGCACATATGAGATACATATTTTTGGGTGCAAACAATACCTTACTAGACATGATGCGGACCTGAATTATTGGTAGGTGAATACCCTTGTCATGATGCTTAAATAGTTTAAGAAAGCCATTGGTAGGATCATTACAGATATCATTCGAATCCCTCCCTATATATGCATACACAAAATCCAATTGACCAAGGACTACAACACGAGTATTGAGCACCAAAGGCATCGCAAACCCCTATGCAAGAG
This sequence comes from Solanum sejunctum, assembly GCA_025642045.1. Lineage (NCBI taxonomy): Eukaryota > Viridiplantae > Streptophyta > Magnoliopsida > Solanales > Solanaceae > Solanum > Solanum sejunctum. The sequence continues at coordinate 34,727 of JAOTQJ010204469.1, forward strand.
GTCATGTGCAAGAGCTCATCAAGTGGCTGGATGTAGGAGTCATCTATTCTATTATTAACAGTGAATGGGCGAGGCCTATTTAGTGTTTTCCAAAAAAAGAGGGTATCACGGTGGTACCAAATCCCAAAAACGAGTTAATCCCTATGTAGCCATTCACTTAATGGAGGTTATGGATGGACTACAAAAAATTCAATACGTTGACAAAAAAGGATCATTTCCTTATGTTGTTCATTTATCAGATATTGGAACGATTAGCTGGAAAGGCTAGTATTGCTTTCTTGATGGATATTCAGGATACAACCATATCACCATTGCTCGTGATGGATATTCAGGACACAACCAAATTACCATTGCGACAAAGGATCAGGAGAAGATAATATTTACATGCCCCTATGGCACCTTCATACTTAAGAGGATGCCATTTAGGTTTTGTAATGCCCTAGTAACATTCCATAGATTCATGATGTCCAGCCTCTCTTATATGGTGAAGGACACTATTGAAGTCTTCTTGACACCTTTAGTGTTGTTGGGGACTCTTTTGAGGATTGCTTGAAGCACTATTCTCTAATGCGAAGAGGTTAGGAAAGCTATCTAGTGTTGAGTTAGGAAAAGTGTCACTTCATAGTGAAAGAGGTCATTGTGTTGGGGCACAAAATCTCCAACAAAGGGATCGAGGTTGATAGAGATAAAGTAGAAGTTATTGAGAAGCTTCCCCCACCCATCTTAGTCAAGAGTGTGAGGCCCATCCGAAGGCATGTAGGGTTCTACTGATTGTTCATAAAAGATCTTTCTAAAATTGCACATCCATTGTGCATGTTACTTGCGAAGGATGCGAAGTTTATGTTTAATGATGCATGCCTCAAAGCCTTTGAAGCAGAAGCTGATTACATCTGCAATCATTATAGCTCAAGACTGGTCAAAGCCTATCAAGATCATGTATGATGCAAGTGGGGTTGCACTAGTGTAGTATTGGGATAATGCAAGATATAATACGAAATCCCATATACTATGCTAGCAAAGACCTAAATAGAGCCTAGAAGAACCACACTATCACCGAGCAGTAGTCACTTCCAGTGCTCTTTGCATTCGAGAAATTTAGAACATATCTATTAGGGACCAAAGTAGTTGTGAACATAGACCACTCAGTAATACGATACTTGATAGAAAAGAAGGATATAAAAATATGGTTGATGAGATGGGTATTTCTCTTTCAAGAATTCAATTTCGATATGACTAATGGAAAAGGGATAGAAATTAGGTCGTTGATGACCTTTCCAAGTTGGAAGATGGGGAAATGGCAAAGTTTGATGATGGATTAAAAATCAATGACTTATTCCTAGATAATAGAGTGTTGGTAGTATCCCATGATTTAATACCATGGTTTGCAGACCATACAAACTACTTAGTAAGTGATATTGTGACGCACGATCTAAATACACACCAACATCGAAAGTTCATGTTTTATGTGAGAAACTTCTTTAGGGATGACCCATACTACTTTCATATATATGTTGATGGGATTATTTATTTCAGATGATGAGTATCCTCTAAGCATGTGACTTGTCATTGGTAGGTGGGCATCATAGTTGAGTTCGAACAACACATAAGATCTTACGGTGTTGGTATTACTAGGAGACCATCTACTAAGATGCGAATGACTACACCATAGAATATGATAACTACCAAAGAAAAGGTGGCATTTCCTACAAACTTGAGCTGCCTCTAAGCCCTATTATGATAATTGTGTTATTTTATGAATGGAGGATAGACTTAATTGGTCATTTTGTTAGCTCGCATGGAAATAAGTACATCTTAGTTACTATGGATTGTGTTTTGAAGTGGGTAGAATCTGTTGTTGTACACAACAATAAAGGCAAGAATGACATAATATTTCTAAAAAAGAACATTTCTTAAAGGTTTGGAACCCCTCGGGGATCATTAGTGATGGAGGTTCTCACTTCTGCAATAGGTTCTTTAAGGATCTACTTGAAAAGTATGAGGTGAAACATTAGGTTGCAACTCCTTACAATCCTCAGACAAACGGGTAAGTCGAGGTGTCTAGTAGAGAAATTAAACAGATTTATTCCAAGACTGTGCATGCAAACCAGATAGATTAGTCATGGAATCTTGATGATGCATTTTGGGCATACTAGACAATATTCAATATCCCTATTGTCATGTTTCTCTACCAAGTTGTCTTTGGGAAGGCATGTCATATGCCAGTGGAGCATGAGCATAAGGCAATGTGTGCACTAAAGAAGTTGAATCTAGACTTGCATGATGTGGCAAAACTAGGATGAGCCAAGTCAGCGAGCTTGATGAGTTTCGCTTGAAGGCGTGTGAGAGTTTAACCTTGTACAAACAATGGCTGAAGTTGTAACATGATCGTTGCATGGAGAATCGTCAGTTCGCACCAAGGGACTTGGTGCTACTAGATAATTTCAGATTAAAATTGTTCACTGGAAAGCTCAAATCTAGATGCTTGGGATCCTTTTGAGTAACACATATATTTGATCATGGAGTTATTGAATTAGAGAGAAGGAAGAGAGGACCATTCAAGGTAAATGGCCAAAGAGTCAAGTCTTACCTTTAAAACATGGAAGATATAAAAAATAGTGAAATCATATGACCTTGAGGAAGTCGGAGTACTCAAGCTATACATGTCGTACCACAATAATAAATCAGACATTTCTTGGGAGGCAACCCGAGGTGGAGAGCGACGCTTAGGTGCCTAGGTATATCCTTTAGACCCCAGTATTTTATTTTGCTTTGATTATGTACATTGGGGATAATGCACCTCTTTTTTTATGGGGTGTGGGTAGTTTATAGGCCTTAGTAAAGTCAGTGTAGCTTGGGTCCATTACTATCCCAATTTTTGAATCATAGGGTTTTTCTTGCCTGTTTTCTTTTTCAACATGGATATTTATTTTCTTTTGAATTGGCATGTTTAGGAAGTTTAGGTAGTATTTGTAGCATATAGCATTGATATCTGTGGCATATGTTTATTTTTGTGCATGTTGCGAAAATATGAGACTCACCAAATTTTGATTAGTTAGTCCTGATAGCAACCATGCATGTTTAAGTGCGTTGACAATGCTTTTTCTAATAAGTGAGCATAATTTAAGATAAAAAGCATGATCTAGGAATCATTTTGTTGATAATATAATAAGTGTCATATGAGAGTGAGCTTAATTTGCTAAAGTCGTGTCTTGTGTGTCAGCTCAGAACTTGTCCTATTACTCTAACTTAGACTCTAGATTAATTGGATTAGTAAAGGATCCTAGGTCGTTGTTTTTAAAAGTCCACTTACCCTAAATAACCAACTAAATTTGCAGCATATCCCTTCATCCTAATGTTTGAGCTTGACATGTACCTATTTTTTGTAAAACCTTAAGTCGCCTAGCCTTGTTAGTTTTAAAATCTTGAAATTGGCACATGTCATTCCTTGCATTATGCATGTTGACTGAGGCAAAAAGCCTTCGGTGAAGATGGCTACCAAAAGTGGCCCTAGTTCTCAGGATGGATAATGTGCACCTCAACTTTGACCAAAGGCCAAAGTTGAGGGTGGCAGGTGTAAGGGTAAAACACAAAATGAGGGGGAAAGTTAATAATGTAGGAAAAAAGAGAAAAAATAGGTACTTCATGCAAGAAAAATAAGTGATGCCTTCGTTATAAGATAAAATAAAAAATGAAATGGAAAAGTAAGGCAAAAAGCTAAAAATTGAAAAGAAAGTACCTAGAAAAGTTTGAAATAAGAGAAGAGGGAGAATAGAATAAAAGTAAACGCTGGTATGACAAAAGTGTAGAAAAACGCAGTGACAAGGAGGGCCTCTAGTCACCATATTCCTAAAATCTTATACCAAAGCCCCCTGAGCCTATGTTACAAACTCATAAGTCCTAAAATGATCCTTGTCCAAGTAGTTGAAGGTCTTAGTCATGAGTATAGGGCATGCCTGTGGTATTAAGCATGATACATGAATGTATTTGTTGAGGATGAGTGATTCTGCAGAGTACCAAGAGTATAAATGAAAACATCATTAAGAGTGAGATATGGGACTTTTTTCTGTGAGGGTACTTACATTGCATCACTAGCATTAGACTTATTCAGTGGTTGTGGCTGGTTGTGATAGTCTCTCACTTGTTATAGTTGTATTGTCGCATGCATTAGTATGTATTGGTTTGCTGGAAATCTATCTGATTGTGTTTTGAAAAGAGGTATGTGTGTACGAGCTTAAGTTTGATATGATGTATGCCATTAGGTTGATGTAGGTGTGTTACTATACTTCTTATGTAATCCCCTTATTATTAAATAATGTATTCACTTTCAAAAATGTATTCCCTTGAGATAAAATCAGCCCGTACTTCACAACACTTTGTCTTGAATTTATGTCATTAGTGAAATTGATTTTCTTGAATAGTCGAAAGGAATGAGGGAGGGCTTTCTGTTAATGCAATTTATTTACTTTTATGCAATTATATATGTTAAACAAGCTTTAATAATAGATATTAATGTGTGAGGAAGCAAATAAGGCATAAAAAGAGGAAATTTAGGTAGCTACTTTTTATTGGACATCCCTTTAAATTTCTTTTAATATAGTATATCTTTTCTCCTAAGTTAAGTTGGTTTATATACTTACGGAAACCTTATAAACTCTCTAGTTACTTTATTTTTGACAAAAAGCACGAAAGAACTCAGTTCCTTTGAGCAAAAATCAAAACATTTCCTACCCTTTTGTAAGTCGCCAAATTCTATCTTTAAATTATGCAATCTTTGGGTATTATTTAATATCTCATTCTATTTAACTATGGTTTTAGTGTGTAAATATGTTTTGGAAAGCTAATTTGCATACATACAACTATTATGTTTATGGAAAATTCTGAATCTGCTTGTGTGGTACTAAAAAAGGGGATGAAACATAGTGAATGTTCTGGCCAGTTTTTCTGTCTAAGAAGCCTTCTATGCACTACTGTTAGTATTGTAATCATATCTGATGTAAGAGTTGTATGTTGCAATAACTCTTAGCTCTTTGCAATCCTAAGACATGTAGCTACAACTATTGTGTTTATGTGGGAACCTAATTTGGTAGGTATGGATTTAAAACAGTGTATGCAATTTAGGACAAGTTCTACCCAGAATTTTGACATAGGAATCCTTTGGTGTGTGTTGTTAGTGTTTCGATTATAAATTCTTGTATAAAAGGTATTTTGAAGTGATTCTTGAACTTTTGCAACCTATGTTCATATACCTACAGCTTTTATGAGACTGCAAATCCTAGTTTTTCCATTTACACCTTCAAAATCTATTTGTTATGCAAGGACGTAAAACTTCCTAGAAGAGCGTGATTTGTAGAAACGGGGCTCATTTTTGGTATCTATCTTGTTAGATTTTACATATTTGAAAGTTCTGAATATTAAATGAACATTTGAATTCTTAAAATTTGTTTGGTTCTCTTGCATGCTAAAAGGATCAGGTTCATGTAAAAAACTTGTTCTTGTTCTTTTTCTACCTGCTTGTATATTTGAATGTTATCTTGGCATCTCAGCTATATTCTTGTCATTTTACTTGTTTGTGTTGATATATTTTGAGACATGCAAGGAACTAGCTTAATTTGCCCATTTGTCCGAATTTCCTGATCACTTGACATCCTTGTAGACTTTGTCCTTCTTGTGGTTGTGACTTTGTCACAAACAGCATGCCTCTTTTTTGAATCAATTACCATCTTGACTATGGATTTTTGGTGTGTCCTAAGTATGAAATCGATCCATTTTAAGTATAGAGTACAAAGCCAATCTTAATATTTTAGTAAGTATAAGCTCGAATCGCACAGAAGGGGCATCCTTCCATGAGGGTTATCACAACTTATATAGATTGTGTCCATTGCTTAAGGACAAGCAATAATTTTAAGTTGAGGGTGTTGATGTGGTGTTAAAATACAACAATTTTGATGTTTAAAACATGGAATTTAGTGTATTCTCAATGTGATGTTAGTGGGTTTTATATGTTTTTGTTTTTGATTTGCAGGATTTCAGGGTTTGAATTGATTTTTGGAAGAATACGCAGAAGTTGTTGATTTTGATAATGTACAAGAATCTATGGAGATAGACCAAGAGACATAGTGAAAATTTCTTCTTGCCTGGGACAAAGGGTTTGGTGAACTCAACTTATCGTGCTGCATGCTACACACTAGAAAATAATTAGGTTATCAGGTGATAATAACTTAGGAAATAATGGGGAACACAATCCCGTAGTGTTTCTCTATATAGGTTTAAACACTTGTGTTAGTTAGGATTACTTTTCTACTTGTCATTACTTTTACAAACCCCCCATCTTTTGGGAGATAACTTGGTCAATTACTTAAGTTCAATCAATTGAATTCCTCTAAGTCTATAACATTCCCTTGGGCTAGACCCTAAACTTTGTTAGGTTCTATTACTTGACAACAACTACTTTATCCTAAAAAAGAGGTGTAACTTCGGTGACATCACACCCTTCTATGGCTCGTGTAAAGTTCTACATCCCAAAGGGGGTTTCGTTTGATGACTTTTCAGCAGCTCCCTACTTATTGATACTTAGGGTATGACACCAAGTCTACCCACTCATAAAATCTTCTACGACTCATTTGCATGGTAATAAACTTAACTTTAGAAAAATTGACCTTCACTAGAATTGTATACGAAACCATATCAATGGCGTGTAGAAGTCTCCACTGCCCATAAAAGGACTTGTGCACCCTCTGCTTCAGCAAATCCTAACTGTTAACCTAAAAATTGTGCCAAATCTATAATCCCGCAAAATGAACATAAGAAAAAAATAAATGTGCTAACATCGCATTAAGAACACACAACTTCCAAAGTTTTATGCATCAAAAGTGTTGTATTTTGATAGCACATCAGCCCCCTCAACTTATGATTATTGCTTGTCCTCAAGTGACTGACTCAATCTATATAAGTAGCATAGTGACACACAGACCTCAATCTAATGGCATACATCACATCAAACACAAGCGCATACACATAAACAACTTTTAAAACACCTTAGTTAGCTATCTAGAAAACTAATACAAATCAACACATATAATAGTTCAACTATGACAAACGAGGTAGTTATCAACAAGCTACAATCATTGAGTTAGTCTAATGTCAATGGTGCAATGCAATTGCCCTCATAAAAAGAAGTCCTATATCTCTATCATAACAATATTTCGAGATTCAATGCTTGAGACTATGCAAAATCACTCACTCTCTCAAGAGACATTCAAATACCATGCTTAATATAATATGCTTTCCCATATACTCATAACAATGACCTTTGGCTACTTGGACTAGGATCATATTAGGACTTTATGGGATTGTGATGTAGAGTCAGGGGGCTTTAGTAAGATATTTCTGGAAGCTAGTGGCTAAAGGCCCTAGTTGATACTACATTTGTCTATACTTTTTCCCTACCACTGTTATTTTTCATCTCATTCTTTATTTCTCCAATATCAAGCTTTTATGGGTGCTTTATTCTCAATTTTTGGGATTCACCTTTTATTTTCGCATCATTTTTCTTTTTCAGCTTATTAATTAGGCATCACTAAGTTTTCATACACCCAACACACATGTTTTTCTCCTTTTCCATGTATCACTACTTCTCCCACTTATTTTGTGTTTACCCTTACAACAGTCACCCTCAACTTAGGCTTTTTCTTTTAGTCGAGATGCAAAATATCCGATTTATGAACTATGGCCACTTTTAGAAGCAACCCTCAACTTAAGGTTTTTGTTTAGTCAAGGTACACAATGTTCAAGGAAGGACTAGGGCCAATTTTAGGATTTTAGATCTAATAAAGCTATGCAATATAGGTTATGTACACAGAAAAGGCTACACAAAAGGATCAAACATTAGGATCAAGGGATATTTCACATTTGGTTGGTCATTTAAGCTAAGTGGACTATTATGAACAATGGCCTAAGATCCTTTCCTAACCAACTAACTTATAGTCTAAGTCATAGTAACAATGTAAGTTCAGAATTGTAGCACAATATATGAATTTAGAAAAAGTAATCTTACATTCATATGACACTGATTACACTGTTAACACAGACTTTCAAATCATGCTTTTCATCTAAATTTTTCCTCACTTATAAGAAAAAGCATTGTCATCAATGAAACATGCATGGTTACTTTGTAGACTAACTAACAAAATTTTGGTGGGTATCATTTTTGACAAAAAACACATATATCCCATAACTATTAGTACTATATGCTACTAATGCTACTTACACACCCTAAATATGTTGATTCAATAGAAATTAAATATCTATGGGAAAAAAAGAACACATGCAAGAATATAACAAGGATTAAAATTTAGGGTAGTCATATATTAATGTTACTTAGATTTTACTGAGGCCTATAACTACCCATACCGTATTGAGAAAGATGTGCATTTTTCTCAATGCACACCAAAACTACAAAATAAAGCATAGGGGTCAACAAGAACATACCTAGGCACCTAAGCACCAGTCTCTACCTTGGGGTGCCTCCCAACCAGTGCCTGATTTATCATCATGACAAGACATAGACAACTTGTGTGCTCAGACTTCACCAAGTCCCCATGCTTTCACTGTTTCTATGTCCTTCACATTACCAAGATACGGCTTGACTCTTTGTCCATTCACTTTGATTTTCCAACCGTTACTTTTCTCCAACCCAATGGCCCCATGGTCAAAGATATGTGATACAATAAATGTTCCCAACCATTTGGAATTGAGTTTCCTAGGGAATAAATTTAGCCTGCTGTTGTGTAGTAGCAGTAAGTCCCCTGGTGTAAACTGGTGATTCTATATGTGATGTTCATGTTGTAGATTAATCTTGTGTTTGTATAGGGTTGAGCACTCACATGCTCTCATACAAAATTCATTAAGCTTATTGAGTTGCATCAGCCTAGAGTTTTCCATATCATTCCAGTCTATTTAATGTTTTCAGTAGCCACATCACCTTATGCTCAAGAAGTTCACAAGTGCCATATTAATCATAACTAATTAACGAATTCAAATATTTTAAGGTATAGAAGACTGTTCTAAAGGTCATCAAGTCGAGTTCTAGTTAAAGTTTAAAGCATAAATATCTTGCACTATAATTTAAACTACTATTTCAAGATCTTTACACATTACTCATATTATTGTAGTACTCATTGAAAACTCCATTTTACATAGTTACCTCAAAATAATGGTTAATTTAACAATACAAATATGCTCGTCGGCTCCAATTTAAGTAGAGAAGCTAAACCTTAGGTTATAACCTAATTCCAGTTTATGCATACATATGCAACAGAAAAATCATATACTTATCCCAAACTACTAATAGATATATATATATCCAATTACAAATGTGATCTCGTCAAAATTTTCCAAAAAATCATCTTTTGTGGCCATCCTCAAGCATCAACTCGGTATGCTCCAAAAGATAGGGAATTTCTCAATTTTTATCAAAGGTACTCATTTTTTTGTGTGTGTTCTTGAAAAGTAAGGATAGGCGAGAGTTTATAAGGTCTGATAAGGTCCATAAAATTGACTTACTTTGGAGAAAAATATATTTTAAGTCAAAAGAGTATTAAGAGAAAAAGTTCTAATAAGTTGGATGCACAAGTGTCTTTTTTCCATTCCTTATCTCTTTTGTCCACATATAATGGTCACTATTAAGCCTTGTTAACATATATAACTAGATAAAAAAATTGTAATTTGTACTAAGACAACCCCTCCCTCATTCCTTCCGATGATTCAAGAAATTTAATTTAGCTAATGACACGAACTTAAGTTAAAAAGTTGTGAAGTAGGGATCAATTTTATCTCTAGGGGATATTTTTTTGAAAATGAATACATTATTTAACAATAGGGGCATTACAACTCTCCCTATTAAGAAATTTCGTCTAGAAATTTATCTTATGTTGCAATAATAACGAAGTTTATTAGTCAGACCAATAATTGTAATCATCATATGGACCTTCCCACATATTGAGAAGATTATGAGGAAATCCGATGAGATCATCATCAATGATGCTGACTATAATTTGTTGAAGAATCTCATCCTTCAAATTTTGGCATAAGGGCGAAAATGTTTGCAAAATAGCATAAAACGTTTGGTCATCAAACAAATTTATGTATGCATTCATGACTGTAAGTATTCCCTGTATAAGAAATTAAGAAGAGAATTAGAAATTCCTCTTTGTTATAGTATCTTAAAATCAAAAGGAGCTACTTGGGCTTGCCACCTAGCAATTATTAATTTAGAGACATGTACATAATAATACATTTGCACTTTGTAGGCCATAAAATACTATTAACCATGTAAAGGGACAAATAATATAGCTTGGACCTTTGACATAATAATTTATTATACAACTAATCCATATCAAAAGTCCTCGAATCATAAGCCTAGGCTCGATACCAAAAGTTGTGGCAACCCTCGCAGGAGGATGCCACTTTTGTACATTTTAGGTTTACATAAAACTTGCTAACATTGGAAGAATTTAACACACATCATATTAATCATAACTAATTAATGAATCTAAATAGATGAAGGTATAGGATCCCGTTCTAAAGGTCATCAAGTCGAGTTCTAGTTCAAGTTTAAAGCGTAAGTTTCTTGCATAATAATTTCAACCGCTATTTTACGTGATCTTACACATTACTCATATTATTATAATAATGATTAAAAACTCCATTTTATACAGTCAAGTCAAAATAATGTTTAATGTAACATCAAAAACATGCTCGCCGGCTCCAATTTAACTAGACAAGCTAAACCTTAAATTATAGCTTATGATTTTGTAATTTACCCATGCCTTTCCAGTATACACATAAATATGCAACAAGAAAATCATGTACTTGTCCCAAACATCTACGATATATATATATATCCAAATGCAAATGTGATCTCATGCAAAATTCCAAAAAAATCATCTTCCGTGGCCATCCTCAAGTATCAACTCGGTATGCTCCAAAGGATAGGGAATTTCTCAACCTTTTTTGAAGGGAATCATTTTTGTGTGTGTGTGTTCTTGAAAAATAAGGATAAGAGAGAGTTTAGAAGGTTTGATAAGGTCCATAAAACTTACTTATTGTGGGGGAAAACATATTTTATGTCAAAAGAGATTTAAGAGAAAAAGGTCCAATAAGGTGGCTGCACAAGTCTCCTTTTTCCATACCTTATCTAATTTTCCACAAATGATACTCACTGTTAAGCCTTGTTTAACATATATAACTATATAAAAGAAATAATAGTTTGTACTAAGACAACCCCTCCCTCATTCCTTCCGAATGTTCAAGAAAATCAAATTCTCTAATGACACGAATTTAAGACAAAAAGCATTAAAGTAAATGTTTGTTTTATCTCAATGGGATATTTTTTTGAAAGTGAATACATTAATTAATTATAGGGGTGTTACATATCCAATTTGCATTCACTGTATTGGATATAATCTATTAGATTTCTTTATTGGAAACCTCACTTTTTTGCTGGTCTGAGGGTTGTAAAGTGTCGCCACTAGATGCTTTACCCCAAATTTTTTAGGTAGGGCCTTGAATAATCTGTTGCAAAAGTGAGAGCCTCCATCACTGATGATTGCCCGAGGGGTGACAAACCTTGAGAAGATGTTCCTTTTCAGAAATATTGTCACACTTTTACCTTCATTGTTAGGGAGAGAAACTGCCTCCACCCATTTTGATATATAATCCCTAACAAACAAGATGTATTTGTTTCTATATGAAATAATAAATAGACCCATGAAGTCTATTCCCTACACATCAAATAGTTCAATCACCATGATGGGTTTTAGAGGGAACTTGTGACTATAGGAAACACCACCTTCTCTCTATACTTTGTCATATTATTTAGCATGTTGTGAGCATTATTGTGGATTGTTTGACAATAGTAGCGACACTTCAAAATCTTATGTGTCCGACTCCACTATGGTGCCCTTTACTAGAGATGAGTCGAATGCTTCTAGGATACTTATTAACTTAATCTCTGGAGCACAATGATGAATAATACCATATACAAAAATATAAAATAAATATGGATCATCCCAAAAGAATTTTATCACAATACACATGAACTTGCGGCAGTGGTGGGTATTTAAGTCGGGCAGCATAATATCACTAACCAAATAGTGTACATTGTCTGCAAACCATGGTATCAAATCATTGGATGTTGCCAACACTCTCTCATCTACGAATGAATCATCGACCGCCAATCCATCATCAAACTCTTCCATGACCCCATCTTCTAATTTGGAGAGACAATCTGCAACCTGATTTCTTACCCTTTTTCTGTTGATAACATCAAAGTTGAATTCTTGAAGAAGAAGTACCTATCAAATCAATCTCAGTTTATATCTTCTTCACTATCAAGTACCACAGAGATGATTGATCCATGTGCACTATGACTCTAGTTCCCAACAAATATGACTTGAATTGCTCCAACGCAAAGATCATAACAAGTAGCTCATGTGTAATGAAAGTGTAGTTCTTCTATGCTTCATTTAAGGATTTGCTAGCATAGTATATGGGGTGTATTATATTTTGTTGACACTGTCCCAACACTAAACCAAGTGTGACCCAGCTTGCATCACACATGTTTTTTAAGGGCTTTGACCAGTGTGGAGCTACAATGATGGAAGCTAAAATCAATTTCTCCTTTAATCATTTGAAGTCTTTTAGGCGTGCTTCATCAAACACAAACATTGCATCCTTTTCAAGAATATTGAACAATAGATGTGAAATTTTAGAGATGTCCTTTATGAAGCCCCTATAGAATCTCACATGGCCTAAGAAGCTCCTCCTCACACCGTTCACAGGGACAGCAGGGGGAAGCTTCTCAGTCACATCCACTTTATCTCTATAACCCTTGATTTCTTTAAAGGAGATTCTTTATCCCAATACAATGCTCTCCTTCACCATAAAGTGATAATTTTCACAATTCAGCACCAGATGGCATTCTCCAAATTTTTTAAGCTCGATATGAAAGTCCTTCAAGCAATCCTCGAATGAGTCACCAACCACATGTCATCTATGAAGACCATGATAGTGTCCTCTACCATGTCTGAGAAAATGGACATCATTTATCTTCGAAATGTTGTTGGTGCATTACATTACCCAAGTGAAGTCCTTTTGAATATGAAGGTATCACAGGGGCATGTGAATGTTGCCTCTTCCTGATCCTCCTGAGCAATCATGAACTAATTCTATCATGAATAACCATCCTAAAAACAATACCACCTGTTTTCAGCTAATCGGTCTAACATTTGGTCCATTAATGGATAGGGAAATATTTTTTTTTCTATTAATGCATTGAGCTTTCTATAATCCATGCACTCTCTCCACCCAGTTATTGGAGGCATAGGAATCAACTCATTGCTAGCTTTTAGGACCACAGTAATACCTCCCTTCTTTGGATTACATTGAACTGGACTCACCCATTCACTATCAGCAATTGGATAGATCACCCTTGTGTCCAACCACTTGGCGATTTCCTTGCACATGACGTCTTGTATAAGGAGGTTAAGAGTCCTTCGGTGCTTAACACTTAGATTTTAGTTCTTGGCCAATTGGATTTTGTGAGTACATGCAACGAGATGGATACCAATAATACCAGTAATTATCTACCGAATGTCCTTGTTGAACTACTTAAGTACCACTACAAGAGCATTCACTTGTTCATTATTCAGGTATATACCAACTATGACTGGCAAGGTGTTGTTGATGCCCAAATATACATATATCAAATGGGATAGAAGAGCCTTCAACTATAGCATCGGTGTCTCCTCTATGGATGGTTTGGTAGGTGCTTACTCAATTTTGTAAGTCAAACTCCAACGTGGTCTGATGCCTAGTAGTGTAAGATACTCCTAATACCTTCATTGTCTCCTCATCATTGGGATTCCATCACACTCAAAGTTCATTAATACAGCTTCCAGAGGGTCGACGACCAACCTCTCTTCAAATGGTACCTCTGGCACTACATCATCAAACTCCTACTAATATAGACTATCCTCAAATTATCCTTTTTTCCTATGTTGGTAGATGTTGAACACAACCTCATCACCTAATCTGAACTTGGCTTGGCCACTCTATATGTCTACGAAGGTGCATTCGGTGTCTAAGAAAGGCCTCCCAAGGATGATTAGGACTTCGAAGTCAACCTCAGATTATAGAATCACAAAGTCTGCAAGGAATATAAATTAATCAAATTTGAAAATCATATCATAAAGTATCCAAACTGTGCAGTCAACAATCAACAACCGCATGCTCGTCGGAGTGGGGGCTCCCAGTCCTCGCTTCTTAAGGTCTACAAGGGTATTAGATTTATACTAGCATCGAGATTACAAAATGCCCTTGCATACTACATATCTCAATAGTGTACTGTATAGTGAAATATCTAGGATCACCTCACTTTTGAACCAAGGACCTTATGGCGATTACCCTACAATGTAAAATTCTGAGGAGTAATCCGGACACACAGCGCACTTCTTTGTAACCAAGTCATTCATAAACTTTGTGTCACGACCCAAGCATAGGTCCTAGATATGACACAATGAATATGGAATCCGAAGGAACCCTAAACAAGCATCTTAACTTGTCATTACACGTCCTTGGTTGCGAAAGTATATAACAGAAATATAGAGTAGGAATAGGAGCAATAGGGCTATGAGAAACCTTGCATAAACATCATATTCAAGAGGCATGAGTCAAAGATCATAATATAGATCCATAACTTGTCCAACAACACCTCTAAATATATATATAGAGCGGGGGCCAAGACAAAGTAATTGGGCTCACCCTCATAGTCAAAAGAGAACATAAGAAAGTATCTCAATACATAGATAATCACAACATAGACTAATTTCCCCGAAGTGGAGGAATCACCAACTAACTTTAAGTAGAACCAATCTAGCCACTTAGAGGAGGAGGATGGTCAACTTGATCATCGGTTCGTACATAGTGATATTATATAGGCAAGAGTATGCATTAGTATGTGGGATGAGATGCAAAATTAGAAAGACATCATACTTATAATACATATATTAGACAATAGGCCTAGTATAAAAATATGACATATATGATCAATGCATAAGTAAAACATGCTTAAATAGCTCATGCTCATATTGGATATCATATGTGTAGAAGAGACCAAGCTAGAATCCTAACTTTGGTTGGGAGATGCCATTGACACCGTGATACCCTTGTCGCAAGGTACATACCCCTCACATGGTTGATACCATTCACACATGAACATCCTGGAGGCAAGGTACATAACCCTCACGTGGTTGATGCTATTCACATCTGGATATCCTAGTGGCAAGGTACATACCCCTCATATGGTTATCTGGGCTCTTATACCCCTCGCACCGGGCATGGTCTAATGCAACACATTATATAGAACATATATATCATGTACATAAGCTCATTTTATCAACATATCAATCATATCATAGATCATGCTTTGTACTTTCATTTCCACAAGAAACCCTAGCCAGACATTTTATTAAACACTTGAGGGATGTGTAATAGCGGTAAAGGACCATGCAATTTGGAGATGAAATCATGCAGGAAAATCTGTAGTAAAACCACCAATCAACACTTTACAACACCTCTAAGACGTTCAAATAAAATCCCCTCATCCAATCTAACATTAGATCCAAGATTTAGAGCTCAAAACATGCTAAAATAACCATACTTTCATGAAATAAAATCACTGTGCAGTAAATTTCTCAAGATACAAGAGCCACATGTAAAATCAACTTTAAATCATGCAATATTAGTGAAAAAGAGGCTCAGGCACCATGGGTGAAAGAACCCAATGGTTCAACACCACATACCTTAGCTTTGGAGAAGTTCATGGTGAAGATTTAAAATGGAGGCTTGAAGCTTGAAGATAATCCTTAGCTTGGAATGAGGTTTCGGGGTGTTGAATTTGGAGTTAAAATATGGCTAAGTGTTTTGGTGAGTGTTGGCGAAGGTTTTAGGGGACATAGGGGTGAAATTTGGCAAAGTATAAATAATAACAAGGTTGGTAAAACTTGGGCCCAACCCTTGGAAAAATTGGACTAACATAAAAAAGCAGGCAGGAAAATACACCAGTGCACGTCCTCTCGGCGACACGCACTACTCTTTGGAATTCGTCACTAAAAAAATTATAATTGCTAATTTTGAGATATTAAATTGAGGTAAGACTTTTTTTTACCTAATTTTGACCCTCTGATCACAAATATGAAGTCGTATTTTTGAAATAAAAAACAAATTTTAAGATATATGGAAATTAAAATTCTGGGCATTCCGAGGTACGTTTTTGGGCACTTTTTGGGGTCATTTCAATATCTTTTCCTTGGGAACATTCATCCCCAAATGTAAAAGAGATGTACAAGACAATAGTGATTATGAACAAATCATCCCCAACAAGAATGCAACATATATGTAGAACACCATTTTTCAAATTCTCAACTTAAGTATAAAATCATCATAAGTTTATCAACTTACACATGAATTCATATGAATGACATAGGGGCTAAACTGTAAGACTCGAAATCATATATGGAACTTAGTATTAGTACCTTAGGCTTGAGTGGAGTGGAAAAGATAAGGATACCCATTTTTCATGCCCACTTCGGCCTCTCATGTAGCACTTTCAACTTGTTGGTTCCTCCAAAGGACCTTAACAGATGCCACCACTTTGTTCCTCAATCTCTACACTTGCCTATCAAAGATCTGAACCAGAACCTCCTCATAAGTCAAGTTATCCTTAGCAACACCCACAACATCAAGAGGAATAATGGCATTAGGATCACTAACACACTTTCTTAACATAGAAACATGGAATACCGAATGAACCAAATTCATTTCACTAGGAAACTTCAACTCATAATCTACCTTGTCAACCCTCCTTATCACCTCATAAGGACTAACATACCTTGGATTCAACTTCAGAACATAATAAGTCCATCTCTACAACCTAAAATTAATGCACTGCTGATCTATAACATCTCCCACAAAGAGCCTCAAAAGGAGTCATACCAATGCTAGAGTGATAGCTATTGTTGCACGCAAACTCAATCAATGGAAGATGGTAATCCCAACTACCTTTAGGCAGTAAGACACAATCCCTAAGCATATCCTCAAGTGTTCAAATTATCCTTTCAGCTTGGCCATCCATTTGAGGGCGGAAGGTTGTACTAAGTTAAACTTTCGTACCAAGACCCCTTTGAAAAGACCTTCAAAAGTATGAAGTAAATTTTGCATCCCAATCCGATATAATGGATAAAGGAACCCCATGTAACCTCACTAACTCATGGATGTACAACCTTGCATACCCTTCAGCCCCATATGTAGTCTTGACCGATAGAAAGTGAGCTGATTTCGTCATCTTGTCAACCACCACCAATATGGAATCAAAACATTTTCTAGGCTTCGGCAATCCAACCACAAAATTCATATTAACCACCTCCAATTTCCATGTAGGAATCTTTATGTCTTGTGTTAGGCAACCCAGCCTTTGATGTTTGGCTTTGACTTGTTGACATCTATGGCAACTGGAAACAAATTTGGCAATCTCCCTCTTCATGCCTCCCTACCAATACACATCCCTCAAGTCTCTATATATTTTGGTGGAGCTGGGGTAGATAGAGTAAGAAGAACTATGGGCCTTATCAAAGATTCTCTTCCATAAACCATTAACACGTGGCACACCTAACCTACCTTGGTATCTAAGGGCCCCATCTTTCCCATGGGAGAAAACCTCTATTTTGGCCTCTTTCACCAGGGCCTTCAATTCAAGTAAGGAGGAGTCTAGATCTTGTTTTGGTATTACCTCATCAACCTAAATCCCGAGAATAACTACACTACATCTTCAAACCTAAACCCCAATCTAGCCCATCTATATACCTCCCTAGCTATCTCCCTATCACCACCATCAATATGAGCTAGGCTACCCATAGACACCCGACTCAAAGAATCTGCCACAATATTTGCCTGACTCGAATGCTAATGCACACTCATGTCATAGTCCTTAAGAAGTTCTAGCCACCTTCTTTCTCTCAAGTTGAGATATTTTTAAGTGAAGACATATTGGAGGCTCCTATAATCAGTGAATACATCAACATGCACCCCATAAAAATAATGACGCGAAATCTTTAATGCAGACACCACGACGGCCAATTAAAGATCATGGGTAGGGTAGATCTTTTTAAGCACTTTGAGTTGCCTAGAGGCATACGTTATGACCTTACCATTTTGCATTATCACAGAACCTAAACTAACTATAGATGAATCACTATACACAACAAACAATCAATCCCATCCATTAGTGACAATATAGGAGTGGACTGTCACGACCCAACCCCAGGGCCGTGATTAGTATCGGTTGGGCACCCAGACATACATTAACCCGAAACTTTATTCACAATAGTTAGGGAATTTCTCAAAATTTCGACAGAGTTTCCTCTGTTTTACTGACTAGCCTCAGCTGCAAATAGCGAACCCAGTAATAGCAAATATCACAATATGAATATATATACATATATATGCGGGACGACAAGATCACCGCTGCAGCAGAACTGCCCAACAAACATTTAATACAAACGAAATCATACCAACATATTTCCTACACCCACATGTATCCACAGACCTCTAGATACACAAGCGAATCATAGGACGGGACCAAGCCCCATCATACCCTCAAACATTTACAAATGGAAAATTCAAAAAGTACGTGTACAAGTATATACCAAATGATCTGCTCCTAATGCAAGGGAGTACTTCAATGGTGGACGAAAGTCCTAAGAAGATAGCCCTCTAACATGTTCGTCTGTACCTGCGGGCATGAATACAGCTCCCAAAAGGAGGGGGTCAGTACAAAATACTTACCAATTATGTAAAGAGGAAAGTCTGAAATGTAAGTGAGAGCAATAATTCAAATAAGAAAATATAGAAGTCAAACCTGTATGTAAACATCAAAATATTTATTTATTCAAATATTCAAATATTTATTTATTCAAACATCAAAATAATGCACATCGGACGGGAACGATGGCGACCTCCAAACTCGCGCCATGCCACAGCATAACATCAGAAGTTTCAAATCCCCGAAATCTCCAACACAAATCCCAACTGTAACATAGGTAAGCCAAGGCAAACAATGGCCAATCACTCATGTCATAGGATAGGTGAACCAGGGCGATGCGCCAAGCGTTCACATATCATAATGCATAAAGGTCATTAGGCCCGTTTATGGAGCCGAGGCGACGGTGCCATGCACTCCCGTGAGCCAGGGTGAACTCGGCCCAACACTCATACGTCATGATGCCATCCCAAGCCCAGCTCTTTATGTCTCCAAGCTAAGAAAAGTCGGCCCATGGGCAAACTGACCCGCCGTATCCAACCTACTTCGGAATATATAAACATATATACATATAATTATATATGCGCATGAAATAACCGGCCTGGGAATCGATGAACGAGGCCAAACGCGCACGAATGGAGTCGTGAGAATCATAAGCACAAAAATTGGTTTCAAACACTTAGCAATCTACAAAACGTTCACTCTTGAAATCAAGTAGTTATTCTTTTATGAGACTTTTGCCAAAATTGATCAAACTCACACTTAGAGGGAATTTCGGAACGAATTGAACTTATAGCTTTCCAACTCTCTAATTCTAGTCAAACAAATACTGTTCATGGTTTCAAAATTCCAAAAATTTAAGTTGAAGTAAATTCATCGGAAGATTGGCCAAAAATAAACATAGAGTATTTTCAAACCCAAACTGTAAAGGAAAGGGATTTTGCAAATGTACAGCATTAATTAAGCTTACTAATTCATGTCAAAGAATAGGAAATCTTTACATACCTCAATCTCACTTGCCAACTAGCTCCAACATAAGATCAATCCAAACTTAGACTTTCGGACGTTCAATGTCTACACAATTACGATAACGCCAACGATTAATATTCGTATCGAACCTTCATTCCTAACTTTTTCATTCTAAATTTATAAAAATTTTGGCAGCATTTCCCCTTAAAATACGCCGCCACGAGAATTCAATTCGGCTCAAATAATCAGCCAACAATAACCCATAACATCAACAAACCTTTTCCAATACCACCACAACATCAAAACACCATAAAATGCTATTGCAATGTAAATAGCAAAACAACACAGCAGTGAATCAAACTCAAATCTATTATATTCAAGCCTTCCAATACACTCCAAAAACCACAATACATCACCCCAACGCCCAACGCATACCCTTAACGCTAAAACATAACATTATACCTTCGATGACACTCCAATTCAAGATAACGTCCATATAATCATTTGAATAATTTTCTAACACTTCTTTCACCCCATAAAGACTATTTTCATGATAATTAAATACAAATACATGACAACAATTCAGTATATAGCCATATGCAAATTTGTTCCCAATTCGACCACAAATTCGAAATTCGTAATTCCATTAACAACCAATCCTATTTTCGCATTTTAACTTCATTTTAACACATTCCTAACACTTTTACAACCTTTAATTAACATAAACCAAGATAAAAATTAACATACCTTGCAATCCTTCACTACACCCAAAAACTTCATAGCCGCTAAACTATGCGTTTTCTGGACCAACCAATGCCACCATGCTACTTAGGGGCTTCAATATACCGAGCTTGATGCATCAAATAATTGAAAAAATGAAAAAATTGAAATTTTTTGGAAGGTTGCTATAGCAACCCGAGGCTACTATAGCTTTGGCTTTAATTTTTTTCTTCAAAATTTTTCTAAGTGTAAACTTGTTGATCTTGTACAAGATATGCTTGTATAGATATAGACAACAAGTATACCACTTGGACCAATCAAAGGAATCCATATATACTTGACCCCACCTCAAATTATAATTAAGGATCAAACTTAGAAGAAATATTGCATTCGGTCCCAAACTTTATTAAAATGAGTCAATTAAGGACTTTCGGGGTTTAAGTTATGTTTTGGGTTCTAACATCCTCCCCCCCTTAAGAACATTCATCCTCGAATGTTATACTAACCATGCAAGTTATATCTATATTACCACATTTTGTTATTATACAACTTAGTTAACATACATCATGCTCGATGGGGAGAATAAGTCACCTGTAGATACAGGAAATAAGTGCGGATACTTTGTCTTCATTTGCTCCTCCGCTTCCCAAGTCAAAACCTCCCTGTTATTATTATGCCATAACACTTTGACTGAGGCCACATCTTTGTTGCAAAGTCTCCTGACTTGCCAGTCTAATATAGCAACAGGTTGTTCCTCAAAAGTCAATTCCTCCGTAACCTAGATATCCTTCACAGAAAAAATTCTGAAAGGGTCACCAATGCATTTACGAAGCATGGGAACATAGAACACAGGGTGGACTTCACTCAAATCTGCTAGCAGTTCTAGTGTGTAGGCAACCTTGCCTATTCTATGGATGATCTGGTACAAACCAATGTATCTTGGGCTATACTTCCCTTTCTTACCAAATCTCATCATGCGTTTCATAGGTGATATTTTTAGAAAGACCCAGTCTCCAACTTGGAACTCTAACGGGCGACGATGATTATCGGCATAAGACTTCTGACGGCTCTGAGATGCTAATAACCGCTCTCGGATTAATTTCACCTTGGTCACCACTTGGTAGATTATGTCCAGTCCAATCAACTCTGTTTCACCAACTTTGAACCATCCGATCGTCGATTGACACTTCCTACCATACAATGCCTCGTATGGTGACACTTGAATATTGGAATGGTAACTGTTATTATACTCAAATTCGATCAACGGTAAGTGTTCATCCCAGTTACCATGGAAATTCATCACGTAGGCCTGTAACATGTCTTCTATAATTTGAATAGTACGCTAAGCTTGACCATTGGACTGGGGGTGGAATGATATGCTAAGACTTACCTCGTACCCAAACCTGCTTGAAATGACCGCCAGAAATTTGCTGTGAACTAGGCACCTCTATCGGAGATAACAAACACAGGAACATCATGAAGGCATACAATCTCCTTAATATATAATCTGGCATAGTCTTCAGCCGAGTAGGTAATCCGAACTGGAAGAAAATGAGCTGATTTTATCAATCTGTCTTCAATAACACAAATAGTCATACTTTCGTGGAGTGCGAGGCAAGCATGTAATAAAGTCCATATTAATAATCTCCCACTTCCATGTTGGAATCTCCATTTCCTCCAGCAGCCCTCCAGGCTTCTAATATTCTATCTTCACTTGCTGACAGTTCGGGCATTGGGCAACAAACTCTGCTATATAACGCTTTATGTCATCACACTAATATAAGCACTTGAGGTCATGGTACATCTTTGTCGACCCAGGGTGAATAGAATAACGGGCATAGTGTGCTTTTCCCATAACCTGGTACCGTAAACCTGCAACATTTGGTACACAAAACCTGCCTCTGAACAATAAGATCCTATCAGGAGAAAGCTCGAATGGGGTCTTCCCCTACTCTCTGGTTGTATCCCTGTATCGAACTAGGCTAGGATCTTCATGTTGCCGTATAGATTCACCCGCAGCCTATTGGTCTAGGTATTCAAAACCTATATGACCATGTTTAGCTTGACCTTCATCTAATATTTCAGTCTCTTCATGAGTATTTTTAGTTGGGCTTTCTTCTGCGTTACATCTATTTTGTATAGGAACATATTGAGTGAAATATGGAAATATCATCTCTGATTCTGTCAAAGTGTCTACAAGCACTTGCTGTGGTTTTGAATTTTTCTCATTTGAAAAATTAACCATATCTTCTCTAAAAATCACATCCCTTAAAGAATGATTTATCTATCAGATCAAATAATATATACCCTTCTTGTATCTCTGAATAGCCGATATGTACCGCTAACTTTAACTTTGGCATCATTTTATCATGTTCAAGGAGTCTTTTGGTAAACATAAACACCCAAGTACTCTCCAATGAGATAACATTGGCTTAAAACCATACAACCTTTCAT
>JAOTQJ010204479.1:0-19572 GCA_025642045.1 Solanum sejunctum
GTTTGTATGATATGTTTGTTGGGCGGCTCTGCCGCAGCGGTGACCTTGTCGGCCCGCATATGTGTATATGTATATCTATTCTTATGGAAATGTCTGGTACTATTGGGTTCGCTATTTGCAGGTGGGGTTGGTTAGAAAAATAGAGGAAACTTTGTCGAAGTTTTGTGAAATCCCTTATCTGTCGTAAATGGACATTTGGTATAATTGTATGTCTAGGTGCCCTATCGGCACCATTCACGGCCCCTAGGTTGGGTCGTGACACCTTCTTGTCATGTTGGTTATGCATCTTTGTATTTCTCTCTGAAGGGGAAAATATTATTCGGCCTAAAACTTTTAAGATGACAAGCTTGATGGCGAGTGGTCGAAGGGTTAGCCTTGAAGTCTCGGTCTTAGCAAGCATCTATCATGGCTTAAAGAAGATTTTAATTTCTTCCCAATTTAATCATATTAAGGTTTCTTTCCCAATCCATTATGTATATGGTTAGCTTGCTCAATATCTTAAGATACATTATCTTCTTGCCAGTGGACCTTTCCTCCTGCGGATGATGATATATTCTGGGAGGGTGCTACTAAATATTTTGACAAAGATGAGGCACGAAAGCACATCCATCGAGGTAAAAGCCTAGTGTAGACTACGACTATTCTTAATTGGCCTCACCCAACTTATTATGTTGATGATAATAAATATTCATAGTTGGATTCATCTTATTTTATGAGCCTTTGCTTTAATTATTTTACTTTAAGGGAGGAGGACTTATTCCTTATAGAGCCATACAGTCCCAATCGATTTAGTCATTAGTTTTGGTTCCGTCAAGACACTCCTAGATATCTAGAACATGATATTCGTGTTGAATCTCTTGATGAGGGGCTTAGGTATTGGAGAATATTTATCTCGTGTACTACCGGGTCAAGAGAGACATTTCCTCCTGCAGTTGCTTCTGCGAAGAGACTTTACTCCACTCAATACCTATCTTTGTGGGAAAAATCTCATGGGAAGTTTCTTGAGGATAATCTGGAAACTTTGTTAGAAAGGGCTAGGTTGAACTTTACTACTCTTTTAGGGGACAAAGGTCAAAATGCCCCACTTACCCTACAACCTTAGAGTAAGAGCCTCAAGTCCTCTAAAGGGTCTAAGAAAGAAGTAGCCCGTGCTCCTACCTCTGCAGGGAGACGCCTCTTAATTCTTCCATCTACAAAGCAATCCTTTCAAGAGACTAGCAAGAGCAGCAATAGGGACAAATGTTGGAAGAGGAAAAGACATGCACCAATTGCACTCGAGGCTGTTGAGTTGGAGATTGTGGAAGAAAAAGGCATTGATGGTCCTCAAAAAACATTAGCCATTCAGAGTGAAGAGGTTTTTCCTTTTGTCCACAAATCCTCTTTTTTTCTTTAAATGAATTTTAAGGACAATTCATGGTTAACTAATTTGCTAATTCTCTTTCCCTCCCCTTTTGTGTAGGTGAATATTGTTGAGCATCCAAAGGAATTACTACAAGAGAGGCCGCAAATTAGCATGGAGTCCATCGCGATATCGAAACCTAACGTAGAGTCAACTTTAGATATTGAGCAAGAACAAAGAATTGCAATCACTTCTCATGATCAAACTTTAAAAGGGTTGACCTTCGATTTGAGCAACACTCTTCCACTTCATTCAAAGCCAGATGGGCCTAAGTCTATTTTTTAAGGAAAAAGCATTGTTTCGAATCACAAAAAGAAGTATATATTGGGACTTTAGGAAGAGATTTGTAGCAAACTTTCTAGAACTTCTCTAGACTTACTTTCATCTTACAAAAAAAATATTTAGGAGATTCTCTAAGAGATAAGCGAGATACGATCATTCATCACTGAACCATTTCATGGATTCTCTCTTTGAGCTAGCTGCCGTCTATGACCAAGAATGTTCCAATTTTCTAGATAGGGTGCATGAGAACAAGAAGCTAGAATTACTTTCTAAGGCCAAGTGGGTCTTGAGACACTTAGAGCAGAGGAGGGCGAGAAGACTAAACATGTTTCTCCTAAAAAAGGTCAAGAAAAAGTTAGCAACACGACAGGCGGATCAAGAGGAACTTGAGGCTGCGATAGCTGCTGCCAAGAAGGAGATTGAGCAGGTTCAAGCCAAGATCTTAGTTGCTAAGAATGAACTGTCCTCTTATGAAAACATGGACTTTTTGACGACTGACGATTCAACTCGCTTGGAGCATAGGAGAGAGGGCTAAGAGACTAGTCGTCAAGATTTGATCAACTACAAATCATGCTTAGATTTAGATCCCTTTCCCTTTTTTTTACTTCTTTTCTTTATTTTCACAAGATTTATGTTGATATTTTAGACAATTTAATAGCAATATAGTTTCTCTATATGTTTTTGTCTTATATCTTGCATTTATGGTTCTAACTTGAAATTCTTCACATGTTTTATTTTGCTGCAAGCCTTAATAATTCAAACTTAATTCACATTTGGCACGCTAGTAAGAATGAAAATGATAAAAATCCCTTCTCTTTTGAAGTTTGTGCACTTGAGAACTTGAGGACCGTCACTTGCATACTTGCGCAAATTTGAGAACCAACTTGTAGACATTGGGAACTTTAGCTCAGAGACTTAGGGAATATGAAAATTTCAACCTGCAAATTTGATTGGGTTTGAAGACCTCAAGCATGCTATCGAAGGAACTCATATTCCATAGGCCTTTGCCCCCATAAGGAATCAAGTAAGGGACATAAAGTTTTTTAACACTCATGCAATTGAACTTAGAATATAATTCCACGCGCCTACATACCTCAATAAAGAGGATCAAATCACACTGTAGTTCTGGTGGGAGGTTTTTTTTTTTTAGAAGGTGTCGTACATAGTTTATACTCTTGTGGGCCAGGAGTATCATGCACTTTTATATGCAAATTCCAAGGACTATAATTTTCCTTAAGGGTAGTACATCTTAAGAAATTTTGCATTTATAGGACCGAACCTCATGCCATCTGCATCGACAAGCTTGTAAGCACCATTTGAGTATACTTCTTGTACTACATATGGTCCATCCCACTTTGAGGTGAATTTTACCCCCAAATTATGTAAAGTGATAATGGGATTTCTTACTATGAGAACTTGGTCTCCAACTTGAAAACACCTTGAGCGAACCTTTTTATTGAAGGCACGAGACAAACAAGCTTGATAGCATTCAAGATTTTGTTGAGCTTCTAACCTCTTTTCATCAAGTGATTCTAACTCGGCAAGACGTAGTTGAGCATTTTCTTCCTCAGTGAGCCCTACTTAGATAGCCAGTCTCAAAGACGGTATCTGACGCTCGAGTGGCAGGACTGCTTTAACTCCAAAAGCAAGCGTATATGGGGTTGCTTGAGTCAATGCACAATATGTCGTCCTATATGCCCATAAGGCTTCTTCCATTCTTTCATGCCAGTATCATTTGGACTTAGAGACCACTTTGTTCAGAAGAGTGCATAGAGTCTTATTGAATGCCTCGGCTAGACCATTGGCGGCAACATAGTACATAGAAGATTTCCACTGATGAAGCCAAAGAGATCGCATATCTTATTCATCAACTTATTATCAAATGGATTGCCATTATTTGTTATTATATATCATGGAATGCTAAAATGGTAAACAATATTTACGCGAATGAAGTTTGCAACATTCTCCTTCTTGACTTCTTTAGGAGCTACAACTTCAGCCTATTTTGAAAAGTAATCTATTGCGGCTAAGATGTACAAGTGTCTACTAGAGTATTTCGGTAGTGGTCCAAAAACATCCAATCACCAAGAATCAAACAGCCAAGATGCAATTGTTAGGTGTAAAACTTCAGGTGGTTGATGTATGAAGTTTGCATGGAATTGACAAGCCTTGCACCTACGAGCATAATCCAAGAAATCTTTTACCATGGTTGGCCAATAATACCCCATTCTTTTTATTTGAAAGTAGATCTTTGGTCCAGAATGATGTGATCCACATACTCCTGAATATGCCTCTTTCAAAGCTTGATTCACTTCTTTATACCCCAAGCACCACAAGAGCACTCTCTCAAATGATCTCCTACCTAATGTTTCCTTGTAGTAGAGAAAATGAGGTGTCCGATGATAAATGTCAGTCTTTCTTTTAACATCTTTTGGAAGTATCCCATAACATAAATAGTCAATGATGGCTTGTTGCCAATCCTATTTATTGGTTTCAAAAACTACGACAACATGCTCAAGCTCATTCTCCATATGTTTGTCTTCGTCCAATGGTTGTATTACTCATTTTTGGCAGATAGTAACTTACGTCTGATCAGGAAGAGTAAGAGTCGAGGCTAGTGTAGTTAAGGTATCGACCATTTTATTTTCCTTTATTGGTACTTATTGAAGGGTTACATCTCTAAGCCATCTTATCAACGTTTAATAATAATAGTGATATGGGCGCAGTTTAGGCTTCATGAACTCATAGGTTCGTAAGAGTTGTTGAATCACTAGTTGAGAATCACCAAAAGCTTGCAACTGCAATTACTTCATGTTAGTGGCCATTTTGATCCCAAGTATTAGTGCTTGATATTCTATAATATTGTTGGAACAATTTTGTCTCACTGTGAAGGAGAATGGTAGGACTTCTCCTTGTAAAGTGACAAACACTATGCCTGCACCAACTCCTCGATGATGCACGGACCATCAAAGTACATTTTTCAAGGGGGATGGATTTTGATGGTCAGTGTATCTTCATCAAGATTTATTAGTTAATTCCCAATTATCTGGTATAGGATGATCCACCAAGACGTGCGCTAATGTTTGTCCTTTCACAACCCTTTAAGGGATATATACAATCTCAAATTATTAGAACTGAAGGTACCACCTTGCTAGTAGATCACTAAGGACTGGTTTTGATATAACAAATTTGATGTGATTTGCTCAAGAAAGAAGGCGGATAGTATGAGCTTGAATGTAGTGATTAATCTTTTGAATCAAAAAGACTAGCGTCCAAACACAACTTCTCGATTGATGAATAATTCAGCTTATTTGGTTTCATCATTCTACTTAAGTAATAAAGGGCATTTTCTTTGCCTTCATTATTTTCTTGAGCTAGTAAGGCTCCCACGGACCTTTCTTGTGCTGCAATGTAAAGTATCTGTGGCTTTCCATGTATAGAGGCTGCTAAGATTGGAGGTTTTGCCAGATATGGTTTTATACTTTCAAAGACTTTGCTACATATTTGATACCACTTGAAAGGGACACCTTTCTTCATGAGATGACTGAATGATTTACATCTTCCAGCTAGATTTGAGATGAACCCCCTCAAGTAGGCTAATTTTCCCTGGAGACTTTTCAACTCATGAATGTTTCGAGGTTCTGGCATCTTTAAAATTGCATCAACTTTGGCTTGGTCAATCTCAATTCCTTGATAACGCACAATGAAGCAATGGAACTTTATAAAAGCAATACCAAAGGCAAACTTTAATGGATTCATCCTCAGTTGATATCTTTGAAGCAACTCAAACACCATTCTCAAGTCTTTTAAATGGTCACCTTCTCTTCGACTTTACCACCAATTCATCAACCTAACACTCAACATTGTTATGGAGTAAATCATCAAATATATTTTGCATGGCCCTTTGATTTGTGGCACTAGCATTCTTCAAACTGAAGGGCATCAACTTGTAACAATAAATGCCTTTAAGTGTATGAAATACCGTGAGTTCTTCATCCTTTGGTGACATGAAAATTTGATTACAGCTAGAAGAACTATCCATGAATGATATTGCCTCACAACCAGTAGTAGCATCAATCATTAGCTCTGGAATAGGCAGAGGGAATTCATCTTTAGGGAACAATTTTAGGGCATGAATGTGGACATTCTTCTTCCTCATAGGGATAATGCTTGAAATCCATGTGGGGTATTTAAGTTCTCAAATAAAGCCTGCCTCAATGAGTTTGTTAACTTCTTTCTCAATAAATGGAACGAAGTCTGGCCTGAAATGTCTTTGAACCTACTTGACAGGACGAGCACTGTGCTTGACTGCCAATTGATAGACTGCTATCTTAGGATTCAAACCAGGCATTTCTTTATAGCGCTAAGTGAATACATCCCTATATTCTTTGAGTATGTTCATATTAGCCATTTCTTCATCGGCTTCTAGGAAAGCACTCAAGTAAGTTGGCCTCGGTTCTTCATCTGTGACAAGGTTAACTTCCTTTAAGGGATCAATCGTGGTCTTCACTCTTTTTTCAAATTCTGGTGAAGCTTCTCCAGCATCTTTCTCTTCATGTGGATTATTGTCATTGATTGATATATGATTACACCAGCTCATACCTCCCAACTCTCCATCAATTTTCAGTTGGCATGAGTTATCATTCTCAATCTAAGTTGTAACGTGACATGAGAAGCCAATACTTTCTTCATATTCCTTACGCTCTTTGGTGTAAACCACAGTGTGAGCCTACACTTTTAATATCTCTTTACATGAAACTATGAGTTCCACTCATCGCTTCATCCTTGAAGGAACTATCTTTCAAAATCCTTTTGGATCATAGGTGAAGGATACATTGTTACTCGTAGGTAACTTCTCCAATGCTTGTTATGCTTCTTCTTCAATGGGCCTTACCTCTCAAAAACAAAAGTTCTTGCATTGGGTTTTCCATGTCGATCAAATACAAAAGGTTATTTATTATAAGAAACACACTCATCTTCTATAGTGATATAGGTATTGCTCACCCTTCTTATAGGGATGTGCGCTGGTGGTGGTTGTCTATAGCCTAAACCTTCACGTAAGTTGTGCCCTCCGATGAGACTTTCCTTAGCCTAGATGGCTCATCAGGGTTGTACCCGGCCTTTGCAAGTAACTTGTAAGCATTTGGATCAAAGCCTTCTGTATATTTTGTAGAGAGTTATGTATCTTATGGAGGATTTTGAGCGGAAAAATTTTCCAACAACTTTGAAGACAAGTTTATTGCATCGATCTATTTTATAGGAAGGGTCAACCCCCCTAGCATATTACCTCGGACATTAGATAACTGACCCTCCTCTTTCTTCACCTTTGCGACATAATGGAGTGTAGGTATTGGCTTAATTTTTGAGGGTATGGTCTTCCCTCTATTAGGAAATGTACTAGGCTCCCTAATGTCGGCTTTGGCCCTTTCAATGGCTGCATTGGTTGCTTCACCTTTGAGCTTCTCAGGCTTAGTTTGGTTTGAACCCTCAAGCTTTACCCCTTTCACCACATAACTCTTCAAATAGAATTTTGCATCAGCAAAATGTAACTCAACCTCAGTGAAAGGATTATTCTCAGCAACTATCTTCCTTTTGATTTCGTCTTCGAGGTACTTCAAGAGCTAATAGTAAGAAGATGAGACAATTTGTTCTTGTGCACCAAACGTCTTCTAAGAAATATATTTTATGAAGTCCTTTTGTTAATCACATGCACCCATGTACTTGTTTGCAAATAGTCTATATGAATTTCTAGCTTAATCGAGCTTATAGACCTTTGCCCCCTTAAATGAACCCTTGTATCATCAATCGAATTTCCCTAAGATATTTGATTATGATGCCAAGCTCTTTCAATTTGTGAATATGTAGAATATTAACCCCGTACACCTCATCTATCAAAATTCTATTTATCTTCTTCTCTAGCACGTGACCCACCATATAAAAAGGGTGATTGTGTAAAGTTTCACCAAATAAAAGATCATCATCAGTAAATGTGATCTTTGTGGAACATATGTCTACTTCTTGAAAAGGGGGTTCCACAGACTTTTCAAAAGATGACAGCGATGTTTTTAATGGAATTTCACCTGCCACATCATCTTTGTTAGCAAGAGATAGCTTCAATGAACCTTCATTCATTGTTCTCCCTTGTTAGCATTGAAACATGATGCCTCAAAATTATCCTGGGTGGCCTCTATGCCAAACTAACTTGGTAAGAATTTCCCAAAAGTTATAGGACGTAGCAATTTCTGGTGGTGATGCATTTCTACTTTTGGCCCCTTTGGATGCCTTATGGGTTTCTACTTCTTTGATATCTTCACTACCCTTTGTCCCATTGGTTGTTCAAGTGATCTTTTCTATGTACTCATCCTGTTGCATCTCCACATAGTCACGAGATTCCAACCTTCAACATCATTTGTATTATTTTGGGATTTCTCTTGCTCTATTGGCCCTTCTTCTTTAGGTGGACGTATTTGGACTAGGTCAAACAAGCCAAACACGATAGAGATTTGATTAGAGCTTCCGTTTCTATCATCAAGACAATCTTTTTTCTTTAGCCAATTGCATAACCTTGTCCTTAAAGACAAAAGCTTTTCAAAAGGGTGGCTCACAAGTCTATGATACTTGCAATAATTTGGGTCATCAATCTTCCCAGTTTTATCGGGTCATTTTATCTCTGGCAACTTAACAACCTTTAGGTCAACTAACTCCTCAAAAATTTTAGGATCATTAGAATCCAAAAAAAGGTATTCCTTTTCCTACATCTCTCTCAAGGTTAGCTTTCGATTTAGATACTCTTGAAAAGTTGTCTTTACATTTTGCTTCCTACTCTCCTTCGTAGTAAACTTCACAGGTGAGATATTGACATTCATGGACTCTTTGTTGTCTTTCCTGGGCACAAGTTTACCCTATTTCTTAGGTTCTTATTTGTCCTTTCCTTTGCGAGGATTGTGAACACGTATTCCATCTTTTCTGGTAAAAGACATATTCAACTCCATATCATGAGCATGAAATGCTAGATCTTCCAAAGACTTAGGTTTGATCCCTTTTAGGATAGAAAGAAGTCCCTAGTGCATTCCTTGGGTACACATTTCTATTGCAGAAGCTTCACTAAGTCTATCTTTGTAGTTGAGACTTGCGTTCCTCTATCAATTTATGAAGTCAATGACTGGCTCATCCTTTCTTTAGGGAGTATTCATGACTTCTACCGTGCTCACTATGTGCCTTATGCAATAGAAGTGATTGAGAAACCCATGCTCCAGTTGCTCCCAACTGTCTATAGAATGAGGCTCAAGATCTATTTACTAGTCAAAGGCATTTCCTTTCAAGGAACGGACGAATTGTTTGACAACATGATCTCCATAGGTCCTAGCATTATTACATGTTTCCACAAAGTGTGCAACATGCTGGTTTGGATTTCCTTTGCCTTCAAACTACTGAAATTTGAGGGGATGATAATTGGCAGGCATTCAGAGGCTATCAATCCTTGCAATGTAAGGCTTAGCATACATATGGGAAGACCCTGTGAAGATTTCATACTTGTGTTTATTGCTGCCTTCAATAAAATCCTTTAATTGATCAAGTGGGATCATTCCTTTAGTAGAAACAGGCAGCTCTTTAATAGTCGGTGCTTGCTTCATAGGATTCTCAGCATCTTGAATCTCAAGAACCTTCCCTTGTGCATGTCTAGATTCTCCATCTAGTAAGACT
This sequence comes from Solanum sejunctum, assembly GCA_025642045.1. NCBI lineage: Eukaryota > Viridiplantae > Streptophyta > Magnoliopsida > Solanales > Solanaceae > Solanum > Solanum sejunctum. The sequence goes on from JAOTQJ010204479.1 coordinate 9,386, forward strand.
TCCACATTATCTATCAACTTATCAATGCGAGAGTCTTGGTGTTGCACAAACCTAGTCAATCCTTCAGTCATCTTCACTAGGTTCACATGTTATTCCTCCGTGGATGAAACATTAGTTTTCATCGCTGGCATGACTATTGGAGGCATAGAAGAGTAGCATGGATTATCATGGAAGTTGATCTTCAGGGGTCTCATACTACACGAAGCATATGGAGAAGACTTGTTGGATGAGTCATGGCCCTTGTTTCTGGTAGAGTTCCTGGAACCAGAGACCTCAAACAGAGCCAATGTCTGCTTAATCTTTTCAGCAATACTTCTTCCTTCTTTAGAAGTATTTATAGAGGACCTCACTCTCTTTGGAGTTGAAGAACAAAAATCAAGAGTTGGTGTGGACCACACTCGCAGTGTTTCTTGTCCTAGTATAGTAGCTTTGCTTCTTTTAATAGCTCTGATGCTTCCAAAAGTAATACCAACGATTCCCTCTACTTCAGTAGAAAATTTGGAATCAACAACCTTAGAGGAAGTTGATCAGGAAATCTTCTTAGAAGCTATTTTAGTATTCTTTGGTGCTTGAAAAGTTGAGATAAGAGGTAGAGATTGTCCCACTGGGTGTGCCAAAATTTGTAAACGATAAAATTTGCATTGAGAAAATAATAATCAGAATGAAAATATCACAATAATTTATAGTATTTGATTTAAATAATGTGAGTGTTAAAATCTCTAATAATCCTCTAATTCGCTTTTTCAAGTGCAAATTCAAGGGCTCTAGAGATGGTTCTTGAATTTGAAGTCTGTGCTTGAATCCGATCTTGAATTCTTATCTTCGAATCTTGATTTCGATCTCATTTCTTGTTCTTGAATCTTGATTTTGATCTTGAATCTTGATTTTCATCTTGTTTCTTAATCGTGAATCTTGATTTTGATCTCAAATCTTGATTCTGATCTTGTTTCTTTATTTGAATCTTGATTTTGATCTTGAATCTTGAGTTCAAGAGCTTTTAAGCTTATTCTTGAACTTGAAGGCTTGAATGTTTGAATTCTTTAATTCTTAGAGAAATTGTGGTGTTTGATCCACGAGCTCTCTCTCTAGCATTTTGTTAGAATTCTTGATGTGAATTCTTGATTATAACGACCCTTATATATAGGTGTAGAATAGAGGAGTCATAATAGAATCAGACTTTCTCCCGGCCAATTAGATTTAAGTGATATACCATATTGGGCTTTAATGAAATGGGTTTGCCATCTTGACATATGACATGATCCTCTTGGCTTCCTTGTTTGACTTGGTGTGCCATGCCAATTAACACGTGGTATCAAGTGGGCATCTTGGATGAAGGGACATGGGGCCTTATAGAAGTGGGTCATCTTTTTTAACCCAAATAATGAATCTGGGCTTTTACTTAAATATATATTTTATTGGACTTAATTAATAAACACAATTATATAAATCCATAACATTTATTTAGACTAATATATTTTGAATTTAATATAATTTGAATCATATTATAAAATTTATAGTCTAATAAATTTTATATGATTACAAGGGGCTAAGGGAAAAGCCTGCATAACATCATAATCAAGAGACAAAGAGTCAAAGCTTATTTCATGGATGTATAACATGTCCAATAAACACCTCTAATACATAGATAAGAGCGGGACCCAAGACAAAGCAACCGGGGTCACCCTCATAGTCAAAAAAGAAAATAAGAAGAATGTCTCAACATATAATAAGAGCAACATAAACTAAGGTCCCCGAAGTGGAGGACTCACCACAAGCTTGAGTAGTACATATCTAGCCACGTGGAAGAGGATGATTTACTTGGGAACTAGTTCCTACATAGTGATATCATGTTACAACAGTATACTTTAGTACGTTTGAATGTACTAAGTCGGCAAGATGCAATCCAATGAGAGATAGGCACCTTAATCAAAATGCATAACAATAGTCAATAGGTATAATATATTAATATGGCATGTATGATCAATGCATAAGTAAAACATGATTAAGTAACTTATGATCATATAGGATATCATATGTGTAGAAGATATCAAAGTAGTGTTTCAAAGTGCAAACCCCTTGGTAGGTTGGTGATGATGTCGCCCTATCACTTAGGTGGTGAGGTACAAAATCCTCACTAGGTTGGTGATGATGCCGCCCCATTACCCCAGTGGAGAAGTACAAACCCTTTACTAGGATGATGAGTACAAATTCCCATCTAGTTTACTGATCATTCTCCCCCATCACTAGGTGGATAAGTATAAACGCTTCACTAGCTTGATGAGTATAAATGCACATCTAGGTTATCCGGGTTCGTAGTCCCCCCAAATTGGGCATGCTCTAATGCAACACTTTGTATAGAATTTATCATATATATAAGCTCATTTCATTATCATATAGTCAATCATATCATATCTCATGCTTTGGACCTTAAATACCTCAAAGAATCATAACCGGACATTTTATCAAACACTTTGCGGATGTGAAATAATAGTATAAGATCATGCAATTTAAAGATGATATCATGCAAGAAAATCCATTGTAAAATCATCAATCAACACCTTGCAACACCATCAAGTAATATATATCAAACTCCTTATCAAATCTTACAATAGCTCTAAGATTTATAGTTCAAAACATAGTGAAACAGTCACAACTTTATAAAGCTTTAACATTGTTCATAAACACATTCATACTAGCAAACCCATTTGTAAAATCAACTTTAAATCACGCAAATTGTAAAAAGGAGATTAGAGCAGCAGGGGTGGAAGGACCTAATGGATAAAACCCACATAACTTAGCTTGGAGATGAGCTTGGTGAAAATTGGAGGTGGAGACTTGAAGATTAAAGGAGAATCCTGAGATCCGGATGAGTGTTTGAGACTTGAATTTTGAGAGAAATATAAGACTACGTGTTTGAGGGAGTATTGTGGAATGTTTAGGATGATATGAGGGTGAAATATGCTAAGTAATAGGCAAAAACACGTTTGGGAACACTTAGGCCCAAGACCCAAAAGTCTTAGATTGTAAGAACAGTAACTTGGCAGAATTTACATAGGTCCACATCACGGACTTGTCGCGGAGACCAAGTTTACACATGTCCGCGAAAGCTGCTTATTGCGGCACTTTTGCAGACCAATTCTGGAAATTAAAATTTTGGAAATTTGAAATTGTAGTTCTATTGCTCTAACATCGGGGTTAGACCTTTTCTCCCTAATTTTGGCCCCCTAAACAAGAATATAAAGTCAAATTTTTGATATCATGCATAGATTTTGGGATATATGGAATTTAAAATTTTGAGCATTCCGAGGAACATTTTTGGGCACTTATTTTAGGTCATTTCAATATCTCCCCATTAGGAATGTTTATCCCGAATGTAAAAGAGTTGTATAAGATAAGAGTAATCATAAATAAATCAACCCCAACATGAATGCAATATTACATTTAAAACATCGTTTTCAGAATCTAAACACAAGTGTAAAATCATCATAAATTTGCCAACTTAAACATGAATATAGATGAATGACATAGGGGCTGAAATATAAGACTTGAAATGACATAGGGGACTTAGATTTAGTATCTTAGGCTTGAGTGGAGTGGAAAAGATAAGAATACCACTTTTGTATGTTTGTTTCAGCCTCCCAAGTAGCGCTTTTGATTTGTTGGTTCCTCCAAAGGACCTTAACGGATTCCACCACCTTGGTCCTCAATCTCTTCACTTGCCTATCTAAAATCTAAACCAAAACCTCATCATAAGTCAAGTTATCCTCAACAGCACCCACAACATCAAGAGGCACAATAGCATTAGGATAACCAACACATTTTCTCAATATAGAGACACAGAACACCGGATGAACCAAATTCATTTCACTAGGTAACTTTAACTCATAAGCTACCTTGCCAACCCTCTTTATCACCTCATAAGGACCAACTCATCTTGGACTCGACTTTCCCTTTTAATAAAATAGATCACACCTTTCATTGGAGAAACTTTCAAATAAATCCAATCACCCACTTTGAATTCAAGGTCTCTTTTTCTCATGTTGACATAGGATTTTTGATGACTTTGGGTTGTCTTCAATCTCTCTATAATCATCCTAACCTTCTCAGGAGCCTCCATAACCAGATCCGGTCCCAATAAAGGCACCTCTCCTACCTCAAACTAACCAACTGGTGATCTATAATGTCTCCCATAAAGAGCCTCAGAAAGAGCCATACTGATGCTAGAGTGATAGTTATTATTGTATGCAAACTCAATCAAGGGAACATGGTTATCCCAACTACCCTTAAGCTCCAAGAAACAAGCCCTAAGCATATCCTCAAATGTTTTAATGGTTCTTTTGGTTTGGCCATCTGCTTGGGAGTAAAAGATCGTACTAAGGTGAACATTTGCACCAAGTACCCTTTGAGAAGACCTCCAAAAGGGTGAAGTGAATTGTGCACCACGATCTAATATGATCGATAAAGGAACCCCATGCAACCTTACTAACTCATGGATGTACAACCTTGCATACTCTTCAGCCCCTATATATAGTCTTAATCTATAGAAAGTGAGTTGATTTCGTCATTCTATTAACCAAAACCCAAATGGAATCAAATCCCTTCCTACTCTTGGGCAACCCAACCACAAAATCCATATTAATCACCTCCCACTTACAAGTGGAAATCTCTATGTCTTGGGTTAGGCCACTCAACCTTTGATGTTTGGCCTTAACTTGTTGACAACTATGGAAATTAAAAATGAATTTGGCAATGTTCCTCTTCATACCCCTCCACCAATACACATCCCTCAAGTCTCTATACATTTTGGTGGAACAGGGATAGATAGAATAAGAAGAATTATGGGCCTCATCAAGGATCATTTCCCTCAAACCATCAACACAATGCACACCTACCCTACCTTGGTACCTGAGGGCCCCATAATCAAGATACAAAGAGTCAAAGCTTATTTCATGGAAACATAACATGTCCAACAAATACCTCTAATACATAGATAAGAGTGGGGGCTAAGACAAAGCAATCGGGCCCACCCTCATAGTCAAAATAGAAAATAAGAAGAATGTCTTAACATATAATAAGAGCAACATATAATAAGGTCCCCGAAATGGAGGACTCACCACAAGCTTGAGTAGTAGCTATCTAGCCAAGTGGATGAGGATGATCAACTTGGGAACTGGTCCGTACATGGTGATATTATGTAGGCTAAAGTATCTATTAGTGCTTTTGAATGGACTAGGTATGTATGTAATGCAACGAGAGATAGACAACTTAATCAAAATGCATAACAATAGGCAATAGGCATAATATATCAATATGGCATGTATAAGTAAAACATGTTTAAATAACTCATGCTCATATAAGATATCATATGTGTAGAAGAGAACAAGCTAGATTTACAATGTACAAATCCCTTGGTAGGTTGGTGATGATGCAGCCCCATCACTTAGGTGGTGAAGTACAAACCCCTCACTAGGTTGGTAATGATGCCGTCCCATCACCCTGGTAGAGAATTACAAACTTTTCACTTGGTTGATGAGTACAAACCCCCTTCTAGGTTAGTGATGATGCTCCCCATCATTAGGTGGATAAGTACAAATCCTTCACTAGGTTGATGAGTATAAACCCCCATCTAGGTTATCCAGGTTCTTCGTCCCCCTAGATTGGGCATAGTCTAATGCAATACTTTATATAGAATTTATCATATGCATAAGCTTATTTAATCATTATATAGTCAATCATATCATATCTCATGCTTTGGACCTTCAATTTCTCAAGAAATCATAACCGTATATTTTATCAAACACTTAGTGGATGTGAAATGGTAGTATGAGATCACGCAATTTATAGATAAAATCATGCAAGAAAATCCATTGTAAAATCATCAATCGACACCTTGCAATATCCTAAAGCAATATACATCAAAACTCCTCTTAAAATCTTATAATAGCTCCAAGATTTATAGCTTAAAACATAGCAAAACATAGTTGATTAGACGAGAATACATCAATCGAATCCTATCATCCACTTTCCTTTTCTTCTTCATCACTACCTTGGTTGAGATCATGTTAGTAGGCGGGTTTTGGTGTATGCCACAACCAAGTAACAATTAAAATGAAGGGAAATAAATAATGCATGCAAAAACCCAATTATAGAAATGCAATAAATCTAAGTCATCTTAATTCAACTACCCATAGTTCCTACAACCCCAAGTTGTGGGTCCTTAGCTACTCACGGCTAATGCGAAACAAACAAAAATGCAAAAACAAGACATAGTTGAAAGTTTTACCTAAAGCAATGAAGAGTGATAACACCACAAGTTGAAAACAACAAGCTTGATTTATTGAGAATGAATACAATATGGTATTTGCAATACCCAAAAGTGGATTTTCTAAGAAAAAATAAAAATCTAAGTTTAAATCCTTAAAATATTCTTGCGAGCATATTCAAAGATGATATTCATTATTTAGAATCTCTTGTTTTTTTCTAGAAACCCTAACTTAAAGTATTTACAATGTTTACAAAATAACCCTAAAAATTACACAGAAAAGACACTTGGCAGCAGGTACGCCGCACAGGTACGACTCGTAGGGTGACCTAAGAGTGGTAATCGGGGTCTCATAATAGGTTCTTGACATTTTTGACTCAGCTGGCACGACCCATTGGTACGAGTCATTTCTTAGACTATGACTCAAATGCTCCTCTCATAGTTTAGGCCTCTGATTTTTGGTCCAAAGTTTTGGCTTTTTGTTTCCTATTACGAGTACTGTACGAGTCATATCAAGACCTATGACTTGTTGGATAGCCTCATAAGGCTGACCTCCACTTAGCATATTTATGATTTTTGGTCTCTGTTCCTTCCTACAAGATCACCCTACAATTTGTAGCTTGGGCTATGACTCATAAGTGAGCTCGTATGTACTGGGCTTCAGCAAAATCTGTGATTTTTCTCCAAAATCATACCAATCTATCTTTTCTGAAATAACAACACATAACCACATAAAAACCATAAAAAATTCACATTAAGAACTCACAATATTTCTTGTTTTAGGCATCAAATGTGTTGTATTTTAACAGCATATCAACACCTTCAACTTAGAGTTGTTGCTTATCCTCAATCGATGACTCAAACTAAGCAGACAATGAGAAACACATAGCAGTTATACTAATGGAATATACATCACTTACTCTAATTTAGGTACCCAACATTCATTTTCAAAACAAGATTGCAAAGCTACTAAGTAAAACAAAACACAAAGATGCATCTGGCAACCCAACTATGATAAACTAAGAAGCATCGACCATCCACAATCACTGGTGCAGTCATATGCTAACCAAGTAGTGCAAATTCCCTCATAGAAAAGAAGTCCCTCTTATTCACTCAGAAGGTATTTAGAATTCAGGGAGTGTGCAAGCAATCTCACTCTAACAATTGAAATTCATGCAAAATGACTAACACCATAGGCTTGCCTCTATACTCAACTTTTGGTTTGGTGATAAACTGGATTTGGATCACTTTAGGACTTAATGGCTTGTAACATAGGTTCAGGGGGCTTTGGTATGGCATTTTAGGAAAGTAGTGACTAAAAGCTATCCTTGAACCATGTTCACCAACACTTTTACCTTCATGACCTGACCATTTTCACTAAATCCACCCTTATTCTCCTATTTCAAGCTTTCCCCGGGTGCTTTCATTCTCTTTTAGTTTTCAGCTGTGACTTATTTTTTAACTCATTTTTTCTATTTCCTTCAATTTAAGGCACTTTTCCTTTCTTTTTGATCCCCGAGCTCATGATGTTTTCATTTCTTTATTTATTTCCTAACTAACCACCTCATTGTTATTAATTTACCACAATAAGGGCTATGCTCAACTTAGGCATTTAGCCTAAGGTGAAGTGCACAATATCTATTCCCCAAACCAGGGCCACAATTTGTAGCCACCCTCAACTTAGACTTTTAGCCTCACTCAAGGTTCACATGTTCAAGGATAGACGAGGACCAATATTAAGATGTTTTAATCAAACAAGGTTAACCTAGTGAGGTGTAAAGAAAGAAGGATTATATAAGAAGCTCAAACGTTAGGAACAAAGGGTTCACTAAAACATTTGGAAGGTCATTTAGGCAAGAGTGGGCTCACTAATAGAATTAAGGCTTAAGATCTCATCTAAATAAACCACATGACCAGACCAATCTTAGGGTACTAATGCAAGTTCTGAGTCCACACATGATACATGAATGCATCAAAATAAGCTCACAACACACATAGCATTGCACACACAATCAAGTATAGACTCAAAGGTCATGCTTCAAGCCTCAACTAACCTTTACATTATCAAAACAAACATCACCAAATAATCAAAATGTATGGTTTCATCAATAACCACAATCTCAAAATGTTTGACGGTACCCAATTTTTCAAATCATTCAAAAAGCATTTAAAGACTATGTATATGCCAATAGATAATACAACTATGTACTTACACATTATATTCACTATCTAAACATGCCGGTTCAACAGTAAATTAAACATACACAAGAAAAAAGAAACATGGCAAGAAACCCTTGGAATCAAAAGTAGGAGAAATAGACTCGAGCTTACTCAGACTTCACCTTAATCCACAACTTCCCATACCCCACTAAAATAGAATACTTTGTCCTCAAAGTAAAGACATGACTGAAAAACTAATCATGAAACAAATATATATACATATACACATTAGAAACCAAAAACTAACATCCCAAATATAAGTAAAAACAAAACATCCATCATAAAAACATTTAAACAAATCCAAAAACCAATATAATAAACATATTGTCTAATAGAAAGAACAAAGTATTCATATATAAAAGATAAGCGATGGAGTCAAAAGTCAAATATCATGGTGCTCAAGCACTGGTATTAGTTTGATTAGTAGGATTCTAGGTCACAATCTCCTCCTCAGCAATCTGGGTCGCAACTGTATGTGGATACCCTCTCCATGTGAAGTCTGCTGCTCCCTATCTCTCTATATAGCCACCAACAGGATCGACTTCTGCACCACCTCCTCTGGTATCGGCTCCTCGTCCAAGGCTGTTGGGTCATCAAGTATAGGCCTCTTCCGGCTTATCTCTGGGTCATATTGCTCGAGGGGCCTCTTCCCATGGGCATGAAAATGGTCAGCTAACCAGTCAAACACCTAATTACCAATCGGTGCTACCTCTGTGATTGCAACAGGGACTGCTAATATCTTTACTAAGTCGACTTTAAATTTGGTCAACTTTTATGTCACTGCCTTCGTGTCAGTATGTCGAGCATCCTCAAGCCTCCACTGGACTCTTGCCTCAAATGTATCTATTCAAGCTTCTACCACACTAACTCTCTCATCTACCAAATTACTGGTGAATGCTTTTATGCTCTTCTCTAAGTTTTGTATGGTCTAGCTGACCTATGATCTGACCTGAGCTGCTAAATCTTGTAACCTGAACTTTACTGTAGCCACCTTGTACACCAATGACTAAAAACAATTAACAAAAATAAGAGAATCAACCTGTAATGTGGATATTGCTAGTGCTAGAGTGCCAGAGGATGGCATACACTCAATATCAACAGCTTGCATAGGCTCTACAGTGGCTGGAGTGGTTCTGGTAGGGGCTGGAGTCGAACCATGAGTCTGAGGATCAACTGGGAATAGATCTAGGATAGCCAAATAGGTTGCTCGACGTAGGGCCACTTGGTTCTCAGCAGCCTTCATTAGGATGGGATCCATAGTGTGCAGGGCCTCTAAATATGGGTCCAAGTGAAGGGAGATACTTATCGTTACCTCATTACACAATCTATATATCAGGATGGGAAAAGGTAATGAGCTTTGAGTATGAATTTCTGACTCATGGATCTTCTCAGCTATGACTCGAGCCCAATCAATATCATAGCCAACTAGAATGCTAGATAATAGTATAGCTCTCTCCTGGGTGATCACGTTATCTATAAGAGTAGGCCTGATATGACAATTGATAATAGACCACTAGAACTTGGCTCGAAATGAGAGGTGAGATTTCACAATTGGATCAACATGATTGGTAACCTATGTCGGCTTGAATCCTCATCGCATATCCAAAACATATAAGGCTAAGGTAAGTAATTATAGTTGTATTTGGTATGATTTCTTCATGAAAAATAAGAAGTATATGATAGTACCTTTGCTGGAAATTTGCTG
>JAOTQJ010204490.1:0-19572 GCA_025642045.1 Solanum sejunctum
AAACTACCCTACCTACGACTTGGAGTTAGCTGTGGTTATCCACACTTTAAAAATGGTGTTTAACTTATGGGTATCTATTATTATGAAATATGAGCATGAATTATGTTGGGGTTTTATCAAATATTTTTTATTATACATGGATATTTGTTTTAAGCTTATAATATGAGATGATCTTTGTCTATTAAGACTATGCATGATTTGAGCTATGAAAGCTATGACCTATGATGAACTTTTGAGATGAATTTTATGATACCCAAATTGGGTTCTTGTTACTATGTTGGTGGGTTGATTTTAAATTGATTTTACACTCTTGAATTGCATGATTTTGAATAAGCATTATGTGTCCATCATGTGTTTGATAAAATGTCATTTCAAGAATTCTAAAGTTATTGATGATTTATTTCATGATTTACATGTCAAGTGAGTATATGATGATTAAGGGCTTTCAAGTATGTATTGAATTCATGAAAAGTATCTATGGTGTTACAAGTATCAAGTTAAGTCCTACTTCAAGATTTTTCCTCTTGTAAGCCATTCATGTTAAAACAAGGGTTCATGTATTATTATGATCTACTCTCATGTTTCAAGTTAGGCTCACCATTAGAGGTCAAACATGTTTATGAGATACTCAAGTCATGTTCTTACAAGTTATTCATATTATGACTAATGTATGATTATTTCAAATTTTCTGTGGGAATAGACTTAGTATCAATGGATTAGATGTCTACGTGGACTAAATTCAAGGTTCAATACTCCTTTTCTCAAACTATGTTCCAACATAGGATTATACTTTACCCTTGCTATACTAGTGGATCCATTTTGTACACTTTATCATGCAATCCACCTCGAAATGGGATGGGTTCCCATAAGGGGGGTTACTTCTCGAAAATAGGACAGGCTCCCATAAGGTGAAGTGTGGTTTACCTTGGCAAATAGACCACCTCTTTACCAATGAGGGGTAATCATTGAGATTACAAGTTGTAGCTCGCTTGGACTTACTTTTGTCGGTTAGGGTCTCTTTCCACACATGTATCATGTTCTATGCAAGTTGGATAATTTACAAGTATGTATAACTTTAAGCATTGATCATGCATGCCATATTGAGACTACGCTTATCTATTGCTTATTATTATGCATTTTGACTATATTGACTTATGTCTTGTTGCATTACATCCTATATACTTAGTACATTCAAATGTACTAGCGCATACTCTATGCTTACATCATATTATCACATAGGGACCGAAGCATCTCTCGATCATCCTCCACGTGGCTAGTTTAGTACTTTAGAAGATAAGCTTTGGTGAGTTCTCAAGTCCGAGGACACTATCTATGCTACTCTTACTATTTGATATTTCTTTATGATGAACACTTGATACTTTGAGGGTGAGCGTGAAAAGTGTTTTGGCCTCTACTCCATTAGATGTTAGCAGTGTTGTTGGATACTATGATGTACTTACACTTGAGTTTGACTCCTTAATGTTTTATTGATTATCAAATACTTTCCATAGTCTTGCTTCCCTTTTTATTATATCTCTTTTTGTTGTTTACTTTGCTTCTGCGACCAAAGATGTGTGATTGATATGCTAAGAGGCTTGGTTAGGTTCCAGGGTCACATGATAGTAGGCTCATGAGGCTTTGGTATGGAATTTTGGACAATTAGTGACTAAGGGCAAACCTTGAACCACTCTTTTCAACTCTTTCACCTTACTAACTCAAATCACTCTCAACTTATTCTCCCTCTTTCTTCATTTTCAATCTTGTTTGGGTATTTTCTCTACATTTTTGACCTTGTGCCTTATTTTCAAACTCATTTTGGTTTTTCAACTCATTCTAAGGAATCTTCTTATCTTTTTCTCTAACTCGATACATGACTTCCTTCTCTTTCTTTGATTCCTAACTCACTACCTCATTTTTGCTATTATACCACAACATAGGCCACCCTCAACTTAGGCTTTTTGCCTCAATGAAGGTTAACAATGTTCAAGGATAGACCAGGGCCAATATTAAGGTATTTCACTAGATAAGGCTAGGCTAATTAGGTATTAAGAAAGAAAAAGGTACATGTTAGGCTCAAATACTTGGAACAATGGATAAACTCTTTCATTTGATCAATTATTTAGGCAAAAGTTGAAAAAATCCCAAAAGGTGCCCAAAAATGTGCCTCAAAATGCCCAGAATTTTAATTTTCATCAATCTAAAAATTCGTTTGTTATTTTAAAAATCTAACTTCATGTTTGTGACCAGGAGGTCAAAATTAGGTGAGAAAGGGTCTAACCTTGATTTAAGAGCAAAAGAATAGCAATTATAAATTATTAAGTGATGAATTCCAAAGTGTTTTTCGTGATGTCTCCGCGACGTGCCTTGGGTGCACTTTAATATAAAATCTTCTCCGCGTCCTCTCTGTGATGCAGAGATGTGTATTTGCCTGGCAGTCTTTTTGTTGTGCAGCCCAAAACATTCTAAGTGTTAGGCCCAAGTTTTCCAAATGAGTTTTTGTCTATACTTAGTCAAACTTCACCCTTATATCATCCTAAACATTTCCCCTTCCCAAAAAACTTATCCATATTTTAACTCCCAAATTCAGGACCCAAAACTCTTATCAAAAAGGTAAGGATTCTCTTCAAGCTTCAAGTCTCCATTGTCAACCTTCACCAAGAACTTCTCCTAAAGCTAAGGTGTATGGTGTTGAATCATCGGGTCCTTCCACCTATAGTGCCTAAACTCTCTATTACTTAATAATGCATGATTTAAAGTTGATTTTACATATGGATCTTGTATATTGAGAAATTTACTACACAGTGATTTCAGTTTATAAAAGTATGGTGGTTTTAGCATGTTTTCAGCTCTAAATCTTGGATCTAATGTTAGTTTGATGAGGGGTTTTGATGTGAATGTTAGTGTTGTAAGTTGTTGATTGATGGTTGTATAACTAATTTTCTGGAATAATTTCATCTATAAATTACATGGTCTTTTACCCCCATTACACACACCCAAAGTGTTTGATGAAATGTTCGGCCAGGGTTTCTTATTGAAATGAAGGGCCAAAGCATGAGATATGATATGAATGATGTTATAATGTTGAAATGAGATTAAGTATATGATATACTCTATATAAAGTGTTGCATTAGACCATGCCCAATCCGGGGGACTAAGAGCCCAAACAACCGAGGTAGGCATTTGTACCCATCAACCATGTGAGGGTTTTGTGCCACACCACCAGGGTGATGGGGTGAGATCATCATCAACCAGGGTGAGGGTTTGTACTTGTCAAACTATGTGAACGGTTTTTACTTCGCCAATAGGGTGATAAGGTGTGATTATCATCAACCATGTGAGGGGTTTTTACCACACCATTAGGGTGATAGGGTGAGATTATCATCAACCGACCAAGGGGTTTATACTTTGCAAAATCTAGTTGGTCTATTCTTCACTAGTGATATCTTATATGGGCATGGGTTACATAAGCATGTTTTACTTACTCATTGATCATAGATGCCATATTGTTATACTATCGCTTGTTTAATATTTGTATTTTATGTATAATATCTATCTATTGTTTTATTACACCCCACATACTTAGTACATTCAAACTTACTAACGCATACTCTTGCTTACATGATATCACCATGTAGGAAGCAGTGCCCAAATTGATCCTCCTCCTCTTGCATGTAGTTAGACGGTGCTATTCCAAGCTTGTTGGTGAGTCCTCCATTTCGGGGACATTGGTTTATATTTTCCTCTTATCTATATTGAGACACTATCTTATCTTCTATTTGACTATAAGGGTGAGCCTGGTTACTTTGTCTTGGTCCCCGCTCTATCTACGTATGTAGTGGTGTTTGTTGGACAATTTATGTATTTAGGATATGAGCAATGGTTTGTTGTCTTTTAATGATGATTTGTTGCAAAGCTTTCCCTTAGCCCTAATGCCCCATTCTATTCTACATGTCTTTTATATGCTTCCATGACTAAGGATGTGTAATAACAAGTTAAGATGCTTGTTTGTGGTTCCTTTGAGTTCCCTATTCACCAATCACGTCTATGCCCTAGGCTTGGGTCTTGACAAACTTGGTATTAGAGTACTAGGTTGTTAGATCCTCAAAGTCAAAAACATCGTGTCAATTCATGGTTGTGAAGCACACCATGACTATGAGTAGGAGGTTGTGAGGCCTTTTGGGAAAATGTTTCCCTTCTTTATGTTCTAAGTCATGCTATAGAGTTGTGATAAGTTTTCCCCTCTAATAATTGTTGTTTGATATGCTAGATCATGCCAAATACTAAAGGAAGACGGACCTAAACTCCCAAGAAGCAACCCACTTATGGTGAGCTTCGAGATGCCCTCACTATGCTTGCCCAAATGGTGGCCAACCAAGTCTAACAAGGGGCCTAAGTCCCTCATGCTACTACCCCAGAAGCTAGGATAAGGGATTTCATAAGGATGAATCCTCTCGTTTTCCATGGGTCAAAGGTGGATGAAGATCCACAAGAGTTCATTGATGAGGTCTACAAAACATTGAATATCATAGGTGTTGGGCCAAATGAAAAGGCGGAGTTACCAGCACACCATCTCAAAGGAGTAGCCTAAATTTGGTATGAGCAATAGAATGGTAAGAAGGTGGTTGGTGATGTGGTACTTTAGGAAGAGTTCAAATTGCCTTTCCTTAATCGCTTTTTCCCTATTTAACTTAGGGAGGAAAAATTGGTTGAGTTTATGATCTTGAAACAAGGTGCTATGAGTGTGAGGGAGTATGCCCTCAAATTTAATCAACTTTCAAAGTATTATCCTTACTTGGTGGCCGATCCTAGTTCAAGGATGAATAAATTTATTATGGGGGTCTCTGACTTGGTAAGTGAAGATTGTCGGTCCACCATGCTTATTGGTGACATGGACTTGTCTCGGTTGAAGACTTATGCTGAGCAAATGGAGTAAGTAAAGTTGAGAAAGAGGAGGGGTCATGAGGCCAAAAGTGCCCATTTTGAGGGCAAGTTCCAAAGGGCTACTAGATATCGTCAAGGCCAAGGTCCCTCTCATGCTACTAATAGGGGGTTTGCCAATGACTTCCCTAGGCTACAAGGTGTTGGTGGTGTGACTCCTATTGATGTATGTCCTAGTTGTGGAAGGAATCATATAGGTCCATGTTTGAAAGATTCCAATGCATGCTTTGGTTGTGGGGAACTTGGACACAAGAAGGTAGATTGTTCAAGAAATCATGGCAAAGTTCAAGGTATAAATGTGTTCCCATTGGGTAGAGGTGGTCCTCAAGGTGGTTCCCCAAGGCACAATCGAATCTATTTTATACATGGGAGTCAAGGGGTTGGTGAGGTCCCCGATGTTGTTACTGGTATGTTAAAAATCTTTGATCTTGATGTATATGCTTTGATTGATCTGGGTGCTACCCTTTCTTTTGTTACCCTTTTTGTTGCTAAAAAGTTTCATGTTGAGTTGGAGTTGTTGCATGAGTCATATGAGGTGTCTACTCCTATTGGTGCATCTATTGTTGCTAGGAGGGTTTATAGAAATTGTCCAGTTTGCATCTTGCATAAAATCTTACCTTGTGATCTTGTTGAATTAAAT
This sequence comes from Solanum sejunctum, assembly GCA_025642045.1. NCBI lineage: Eukaryota > Viridiplantae > Streptophyta > Magnoliopsida > Solanales > Solanaceae > Solanum > Solanum sejunctum. The sequence goes on from JAOTQJ010204490.1 coordinate 5,579, forward strand.
ATGGTTGTTTTTTATGTTATATTTAGGATGGACTGGTTGCATGCCTTCTATGCTTTTATGATTGTAGAACCCGTAGGGTCAAGTTTTAATTTTCAGATGAACCCGTCCTTGAATAGGAAAGTCATTATGTGGTAGTAAGGGTTAGGTTCATCTCATGCATTAAAGTCTATTGGTTGATATCCAAGGGGCATTTGTATCATCTTGTGAGGGTCAAAGATGTGGAGTCCAAAGTCCCTTCCATTGAGTCGATTCCAGTTCTAAATGAGTTTCTTAAGTGTCTTCCCTAATGACCTCCTAGTGTATCTCCTGAAAGGGAGATAGATTTTGCAAAGACCCCTTTTTCGACACTCAATCTATCTCCATTCCCCCTTACTGTATGACCCTGGCGGAGTTGAAAAAGTTAAAAAAACAATTGAAAGATTTGTTGGAAAAGAGATTTATTAGACCTAGTCATTCCCCTTGGGGTACACCGGTGTTGTTTGTAAAGAAGAAACATAGGTTACTTAGGATGTGAAGTGACTATCGACAACTTAATAGTGTCACTATCAAGAATAGATATCCTCTTCCAGGAATTGATGATTGTTTCACCAATTGCAAAGAGTTAGCTTTTTCTCTAAGATTGATCTTCGATTTGGGTACCATCAAGTGAGGGTGAGGGAATGTGATATTCCTAAGATGGCCTTCCGGACTAGATATGGGCACTATGAATTTGTGGTGATGTCCTTTGGATTGACTAATGCACCGGCCATCTTCATGGACCTAATGAATAGGGTATTCAAGCCCTACCTTGATTCTTTTTTGTGGTTTTCATTGATGATATTTTGATCTATTTAGATAGTAGGGAAGAGCATATGGGCCATTTGAGGGTTGTGTTGCAAAGATTGAGGGAAGAGAGGTTGTATGCTAAATATGGCAAGTGTGAATTTTGGTTGAAGGAAGTTGCATTCTTGCTTCATGTGGTGTCAGGGGATGGTATTAAAGTTGATCCTAGGAAGACCGATGTGGTTAGAAATTGACCTAGACCATTGACCCCGTCGGACATTAGGAGTTTCTTGGGCCTTGTGGGTTACTATAAAAGGTTTGTGAATGGGTTTTCCTCCATTGCCTTTCCTATGACAAAATTGAATCAAAAGAAGGTGAAGCTTGTGTGGAGCGATGAATGTGAGAAACGTTTCCAAACAAAAGATAAAAATTAGGTAAGAAAGGTCTAACCTTGATTTAAGAGCGAAATAATAGCAATTATAAATTTTTAAGTATGGATGATGGAGAGCTTTTCGTGATGCCTTTGCGACATGCCTTGTGCATTCTTCGAGTACATAATATTCTCCGCATCCTCTCTGTGATGCAGAAATGTGTATTTGCCTGGCAGTGTTTTTTCTTGTGCGGCCCAAAACATTCTATGTGTTGGGCCCAAGTTTTCCAAACGTGTTTTTATCTATACATAGTCAAATTTCACCCTTATATTATCCAACATTTTCCATTACTTCCCAAAACAGTTAGCCATATTTTCACTCCCAAATTCAAGACCCAAAACCCTTATACAAAGCTAAGGATTCTCTTCAAGCTTCAAGTCACCATTGTCAACCTTCACCAAGATCTTCTCCCAAACCTAAGGTATGTAGTGTTGAACTATTGGGTCCTTCCACCCATGGTGCCTAAAATCTCTTTTATTTAATAATGTATGATTTAAAGTTGATTTTACATATGAATCTTGAATATTGAGAAATTTACTACATAGTGATTTTAGGTCATGAAAGTATGGTGGTTTTAGCATGTTTTGAGCTCTAAATCTTAGATCTAATATTGGGTTTGATGAGTTTTTTTGATGTGAGTGTCTTGGGGGTGTTGCTAGGTGTTGATTGATAGTTTTAAAACAGATTGCATAATTTCATATCTAAATTGCATGGTCTTTTACCTTCATTACACAACACCCCCCCCCCCCAATTATTTAATAAAATGTCCAGCTAGGGTTTCTTATTGAAATGAAGGTCCAAAGCATGAGATATAATATGAACTATGTGATAATGTTGAAATGAGCTTATGTACATGATATACTCTATAGAAAGTGCTGCATTAGACCATGCCCAATTTAGGGGACTAAGAGCCTGGACAACTAAGGTGGGGTTTTGTACCCATCAATCATGTGAGGGGTTTGTGCCACACCACCAGGGTGTTGGGGTGAGATCATCATCAACCGCGGTGGGGGTTTGTACTCATCAACTGAGGTTGGAGTTTGTGCTCATCAAACCATGTGAGGGGTTTGTACTTCGCCACTAGGGTGATAAGGTGTGATTATATTTAATCATATGAGGGGTTTGTAGCACACCACTAGTGTGATAGGGTGAGATCATCATCAACCAACCAAGGGGTTTATACTTTGGAAATCTAGTTGGTCTATTCTTCACTAATGATATCTCATATGAGCATGGGTTACTTAAGCATGTTTTACTTACGCACTGATCATACATGACATATTATTATACTATGCCTCTTGTTTAATGTATGCATTTTGAGTATAATGTTTATGTATTGTTGCATTACACCCCACATACTTAGTACATTCAAACATACTAATGCATACTCTTGCCTACATGATATCACCATGTAGAAATCGATGCCCAAGTTGATCCTCCTCCTCCTGAACTAGGTTAGATGGTGCTATTCTAAGCTTATTGGTAAGTCCTCCATTTCAGGGACTTTGGTTTATGTTTTCCTCTTATCTATGTATTGAGACACTATATTATGTTCTATTTGACTTTGAGGGTGAGCTTGATTACTTTGTTTGGACCCCGCTCTATCTATGTATGTAGAGGTATTTGTTGGACAAGTTATGTATTTATGATATAAGCTATGGTTCCTTATTTTTTGATGATGATGTGTTACAAAGCTTTTCCTTATCCCTAATGCCCCATTCTGTTCTACATATCTTTTATATACTTCCGCGACCAAGGATGTGTAATGACAAGTTAAGAGGCTTATTTGTGGTTCCTTCGAGTTTCCCATTTGTCGATCACATCTAGGCCCTAGGCTTTGGTCGTGACAAAAGTATACTAAATCAAAGAACAAGGACCTATGACCCTTACTATTCCACATAATCTCCAGTCTAACTCAAAATAACGGGGCAAGTTTTGAATCAGTACACAATGCATGAATACAACAAAATTAGCTCACACATACATAGCATTGCACAAATAGCCAACAAAGACTCACAGATCATGCTTCAAACATCAACTTGCCTTCACTTAATCAAAACAAGCATTGACAAACCATTCAAACATGCATGATTGAAACATAATTACTAATCAACAAAAATTTTCATGGGTACCAATTTTTCAGTATTATTCATAAATCATCAAAACAATGTACATGCAAAAAGTTTAACTATCATATACTATAAATATTATTAGAACTCCTAAACATATAGTTCAACAGAAATAAAATATCAATGAGACAAAATAACACAGGCTAGAAAACTTCAAAAGTTGGGATGCCTATGGAATAAAAGCTACTAAGACTTCACCCTAGTCCATAGCTACCCACACCCCACCAAAAATAATGTACTTTGTCCTCAATGTATAGTACAAAAGAAAAACAAATAAGCATAAGGGCTTCATATCTTGGGTTGCCTCCCAAGCAGTTCTTGCTTTAATGTAGCGACATGACATAGACATCATGAGTGGTCACAATTCCTCAATATCCCATACTTCACTTTTAATTCATCGGGGTGCTTCATAGTCTGGCGAATGTCAAAAATCACTTTTGCATTGTTTTCCCTAAACCTGAGTTAACCTGAATCTATATCCACCAGGGCTTTCCCTGTGACCAAAAATGGTCTTCCAAGAATAATAGGGACTTCGAAGTCGACCTCACAATGAAGAATTACAAAATCCACTGGGAATATTAAATTATCCACTTTAGTCATCGCAGAGTATTTCCTCCAGCTTCTTGATTGTTCTATCCGCCATTAATAATCTCATCCTTGTTGGAGTAGGTGAACCTAAACTAAGCTTCTTAAACATGACAAGAGGCATCAAATTTATACTAGCTTCCAAATTACACAATGCTCTTGTAAACCCATCGTCGTCGATGGTACAACGGATGGGAAATGCATCGGGTTGCTCCCTTTTTTAGACTAATGATTTGATAGTAATGGCACTACAATGTTAGAGCTCTTGCAAAATCTCTTGGATCACTGTGTGCTTTTTTGTCACCAAATCCTTCATATATTTAGCATACCCAGGCATCTTCTCCAATGCTTCGATAAGGAGAATGTTGATGGACAGTTGTTTCAATATGGAGAGGAAGTGTTTGAACTTACCATCTTTCTCTTTTGCTTGAGCCTTTAGGGAAAAGGATGAGGAGGTCTTGGGATAGTTTTGTTCTATTCTTGCTCCTTCACCACTTCACCTCTCACCCCATTGTTGGCCAAACATTCTTCCTCAAACTCAACTTTCTCATCAATAATCTTTTCATGATCCTCATCAATAACCACTACCATTGGAGGGTCAATGGTACTTTTTCCACTCCTTGTCATAACCGCCATGCAATGTCCCTTATTCTTAGGATTTTGAATCATATTGCTAGGCAAAGTACCCTTTTAATGTTGATTCAATTGGAGGGACACTTGACCAAATTGTTATTACAGTTGCTTGATAGCCACTGAATGAAAATATATCTTTTGGTTGATACTTGAGATATCTAAATTCATTCCTTTCAAAGTCTCAACTTGGTTCTCCACTTTCTTCAACAATTTGTGAAACATCTCTTCTATCCTTGAATTTCTAGAACCTGCATCGCGATTATGAGGAGGTACATAAATACAATTCCTATGTTCATCTCTTCGATCCCACTCAGTTGCTGGCACCCTATCTCTCTCAAGGTAACCACCGTAGTTATCTCTATATGCACCCTCTCGGTTGTAGTTCTAACCTTGATTTCCAGAACCTTAATGCCAATAGTTCAGAATATACCCTTGGGTGTTGTTCCAAAAACCCACCATTTGATCTCGAACAAAGTAAGAATCTTCATCATAATATGACTCAACATACATAGGCGCTTTTGGAGGTTGGTGGACTACCGCGTGAATACTTTCTAGAGTTTGTTTGACCACCAAGTCCACACTAGTTTAGAGTTGAGCAGGTGGTTGTATTACCTCATCATTGATTTTTGCGTGCTCGAAAAGAACACTCACTGCACATAAGCTCTTTGTCATAGCTCTCTTCCTTTGCCCCAAGCTTTATTGGTCTTAACCACTTGCTCCATTCTTTTCGCTATCCTTGTGAATGGTTGATCTAAGAACATGCCTCCTATGCTAGTACAGGCACACGCTTGACTGTTATCATTAAGAGCCTGATAGGAAATCTCCACTAATGCATTATCCACAATCTTATGGTCTGAAACTATTCTCAAACATTTGGTAAATCTCTCTCACATTGTGCTAATAAAAACACCTGACAATTACTCAAAATTATTGATTTGATCCTTAAGTTTGAATTTTTAGACCTTGGAAAATATCTCTCCAAAAAGGCTCTTTACAATTTTGCCCAACTGGTGATTGAGCTCTGTGAGAGTTTTTGCAACTATACTGCTGCATCATCGGTAAGAGATAGAGGGAACACACATAACTCGACAGCATCCATAGAAAGATTTTGCATACCCATCACATTATGAAGATGACTGTAAGGATCCTTAGTACGTAACCCTGCAAGCAAACCACGATTCTAAAGCATTTAGGATAATCCACTTCACACCGTGAACTTAGTGCTGGTCGATAGTAGTGGCAACACTATAGCTTCTATGACATCCATGGCCATAGGATTCAACCGATATTGATTACAACCATATGCCTTCTCATTGAAATACCTATCGTGTGGCCTATTTTTCCTTGGTGGTTGATTTTTCTCTCTATCAACATCATCGTCATTTCGGTCCATGCCCTTATCAACCGTAATATTTATATTTGCTTGGGTCATTCTCCTTGCAACACTTGGATCTCAAGATTAATTTTAGTTAGGGGTCCGCCTTGGCTCTTTGTATTGGGCATGCACCTAGTATACCCTGCAAAGGAAACTAAACAACAAAACTCAAACCAAAAGTAAAATATAAGAGAATTAAGAAATCAACACTTGAATTAACTACTAGTGAAATCAAGTCAAGACTTCACAGTATTTGCCAGCAACCATGCCATTAAGTTTGATGTAGCTTAAACAGTATTGTCACGACCCAAGCCTGGGGGCTAGTCGTGACAAGGCAAATAGGGAACCTAAAGGGACCCCAAATAAGCTTCTAAGCATATCGTCACACATCCTTGTTAGCGAAAGCATACAAAATACATATATAATAAAAGTAAGGGCAATAGAACTAAGGGAGAAACTTGCATAATCATTGAAGTCAAAAGTCAAGAGTCAAGCTCAGACATAGTACACACCTTGTCCAACATACACCTCTAAAATATAAAAAGAGCATGGACTAAGACAATGTAATCGAGCGCACCGTTCTAATCAAAGAAAACATAAGATAGTGTCTCAATACATAGATAATAGAGAAAAGACATAAAGCCAAGTCCCCAAAGAGGAGGACTCACCCGCAAGCTTGGAATAGCACCACCTAGCCATGTGGCGGGGAAAGATGATCAACTCAAGCACCGATTCCTATATGGTGATTTCATTGTAGGCAAGAATATGCATTGGTATATTTGAATATACTAAGTATACTGGATGCAATGCAACAAGAGATAGGTAACTTGATCCAAAATTCAAGATGATAGACAATAGGCATATTATAGCAAGATGACATGTGTGATCAATGGATAAGTAAATCATGCTTAAGTATATCATGTTCATATAGAATATCATATGTGAATAATGAGACCAAGAAAGCTATCCAAGGTATAAACCCCTTGGTGGTTGATGGTGGTCGCACCCCACCATCCATGTTGATGAAGTATAAACCCCTCGCATGGTTGTTGGTGGTTGCACCCCGAGATCCATGGTGATGACTTATAAACCCCTCGCATGGTTGATGATGGTCACACCCAAAACATCCATGATGACGAAATATAAACCACTCGCATGGTTACCCGGGCTCTTTGCCCCCTGGATGGGCATAGTCTATGCAACACTTTGTATAGGATTTATCATAGGTTCTAATGCAATATCTCATGTAGAAATAAACATCTACATAAGCTTATTTCATCATCATAACATCATTCATATCATATCTCATGCTTTGGACCTTCAATTATTCAAGAAATCAAAATCGGACATTTTATCAAACACCTTGGGGGTGTGTAATGGTGGTAAAAGAGCATGCAATATAGAGATGAAATCATGCTAGAAAATCAGTGGTAAAACCTTTGGCAACACCTTGTAACACCCCCAAGACATTGATATCAAAACCCCTCATCAATTTTAACATTATATCCAAGATTTGAAGCTCAAAACATTCTTAAACAACCATATATTCATGTATTAAAATCAGTGTGTAGTAAATTTCTCAATATTCGAGACCTACATGTAAAATGAACTTTAAATCATGCATTATTAAGTAAAAGAGGGTTTAGGCACCATGGATGGAAGGACCCAATGGTTCAACACCACATACCTTAGCTTTTTTGAAGTTCTTGAAGAACAATTTAATGGAGATTTGAAGATTAGGTGAGATCCTTGAAGGAATCCTTGACATTGGACTTGAGTTTGGGACTTGAATTTAGGGTTGGAAATGAGTCTAAGTGTTTGGGGAAATATTGGGGAATGTTTTGGGGTGATGTGAGGGTGAAATAAGGCTAAGTATAGGTTATACATTTGGAAAAACTTAGGTCTAACACTTAGAAAAGTCTGGGTGAACTAGGAAAAGATAGTGCAGGAAAATAACCTCTTCGCATAACGAAGAGATCGCAGACCATCTTTGGAAATTGCACCAAGTGCAAATTTCATAATTCGATTCTTTTCCTTTAAATTTGAGGTTAGACCCTTGTTACCCTAATTTGGACCTCCTAAACAACAACATGAAGTCGGTATTTTGAAATTCCAAATGGATTTTTAGATATACAGAAAATAATATTCCGGGCACTTCTGAAGCACATTTACGAGAACTTTTTGGGGTCGTTTCAATATCTCCCCCTTGGAAACATTCGTACCTGAATTTAGAAGAGACATACAAGAAAGAATAATCATGAAAAAATCAGCACAAACATGAATGTAACATTACATTTAAAACATCACTTCAAAATCCCATTATAAGTGTGAAATCATCATAAATTATCAACTTAAACATGAATGCACATGAATGACATAAGGCTGAAATATAAGACTTGATAGCATATAAGGAACTTAAATTTAGTACTTTAGGCTTGAGTGAAATGGAAGAGATAAGGGTACTGCTTTTGCATGTCTGCTTTGGCCTCCCAAGTAGCACTCTCGACTCGTTGGTTCCTCCAAAGGACCTTAACGAATGCCACCTCTTTGTTCCTCAATCTCTTTACTTGCCTATCCAAGATCTGAACCAAAACCTCCTCATATGTCAAGTTATCCTCAACAACACCCACAACATCAAGAGGCACAATGGCATTAAGATCACCAACACACTTTCTCAACATAGATACATAAAACACCGGATGGACCAAATTCATCTCACTAGGCAACCTCAACTCATAAGCCACCTCACCAACCCTATTTAATAACCTCATAAGGACCAACATATCTAGGACTCAATTTCCTTTTCTTACCAAAATTAACTACACCTTTCATTGGAGAAACCTTTAAATAAACCCAATCACACACATGGAATTGTAGGTCTCTTCTTCTTACATTGGCATAGGATTTTTGACAACTTTGGGTTGTCCTCAACCTTTCCCTAATCATCTTAACCTTCTCAAGAGCATGCAAAACAAGATCCAGCCTCAATAAGGCCACCTCTTCAACCTCAAACTAACCCACCGGTGATCTACAACATCTCCCATGAAGAGCCTCAAAAGGAGCCATACCGATGCTAGAGTGGTCGCTATTGTTGTAGGCAAACTCAATCAATGGAAGATGGTCATCCCAACTACCTTTAAGCTCCAAGACATAATCTCTAAACATATCCTCAAGTATTTGAATTGTCCTCTCAGCTTGGCCATCCGTTTGAGGTTGGAAGGTCGTACTAAGGTAAACTTTTGTACCAAGACCCATTTGAAAAGATGTCTTAAAGTAGGAAGTAAATTATGCACCACGATCTAATATATTGGATAAGAAAATGCCATACAACCTCACCAGCTCATGGATGTACAACCTTGCATACTCTTCAGCCCAATATGAAGTCTTGACCAGTAGAAATTGAGTTGATTTCATCATCTTATCAATCATAACCGATATGGAACCAAAACCTTTTCTAGTCTTGGGCAATCCAACCACGAAACCCATATTATCTACCTACCACTTACAAGTAGGAATCTCTTTGCCTTAGGTCCTACTCGATCTTTGATGTTTACTTTTGACTTGTTGGCAACTATGGCAATCGGAAACAAATTTGGCAATGTCCCTCTTCATGCCTCCCCACCAATATATATCCCTCGAATCTCTATACATTTTGGTGGAACTGGGGTGGATAGAATAAGAGGAACTATGGGCTTCATCAAGAATTCTCTCCTTCAAACTATCAACACATGAAACACACAACCTACCTTAGTACCTAAGGGCCCCATCTCCCCCTTGGGAGAAAACCTCAATCTTGCCTTCTTTCAGCAAGGCCTTCAACTAAAGCAAGGAGGAGTCTAGATCTTGTTTTGCTATCATCTCATCAACCAAAGAAGATTTAGAACCATCAACCACATCATGCAACCTCACCCCCAACCTAGCCAACCTATGCACCTCCCTAGCCATCCTCCTTTCACCACCATCGACATGAGCTAGGCTACCCATGGACACCCGACTCAAAGCATCCGCCACAATATTTTCCTTACCCGAATGGTAATGTACACTCATGTCATTGTCCTTAAGGAGTTCTAGCCACCTTCTTTGTCTTAACTTGAGATGTTTTTAAGTGAAGACATATTGAAGGATTTTATGATCAGTGAAAACATCAACATGCACCCCATACAAATAATGACGCCAAATCTTTAATGCAAATACCATAGCGGCTAATTCAAGATCATGGGTAGGGTAGTTCTTTTCATATACTTTGAGTTGCCTAGAAGCATAGGCTATGACCTTACCATTTTGCATTAGTAAACAACCTAAACAAACTCTAGATGCATCACAATACATAACAAATCTATCTAGCCCATTCGATAGTGACCATATAGGAGCGGATATAAGTCTATCTTTTAATATTTGGAGACTTTTCTCATATTCATAGGTCCACACAAACTTAACCTTCTTTTGAGTCAATTTTGTCATAGGAGAAGCAATGGAGAATAACCCATTCATGAACCTTCTATAGTAACCCGCAAGACCCAAGAAACTCCTAATATCCGCCAGGGTCAATGGTCTAGGCCAATTTCTTATTACATCAGTTTTCCTAGGATCCACTTTTATACCATCCCCCGACACCACATGTCCCAAGAATGCAACTTTCTTCAAAAAAATTCACGCTTATCATATTTACCATACAATCTCTCCTCCCTCACTTTTTGTAACACAACCCTCAAATGACCCATATGCTCTTCCCTACTATGTGACTAGATCAATATTTCATCAATAAAAACCACAATAAAGGTATCATGGTAGGGCTTGAAGAGCCTATTCATTAGGCCCATGAAGATGGCTGGTGCATTAGTCAACCCAAAGGACATCATCACAAATTCATAATGCCTATATCTAGTTCGTAAGATCATCTTGGGAATATCACTCTCCCTCACTCTCACTTGAGTGTACCCAGACAGAATATCAATCTTAGAGAAAAAGCTAGCCCCTTGCAATTGGTCAAACAAGTCATCAATCCTTGGAAGAGGATATCTATTCTTTATATTGACCCTATTGAGTTGCCGGTAGTCAATGAACATTCTAAGCGACCCATCTTTCTTCTTTACAAATAACAATAGTGCACCCCATGGGGATCGGCTAGGTCTAATAAATCCCTTCTCCAACAGATACTTTTGTTAGTCCTTTAACTCCTTCAAATCTGCCGAGCCATACAGTAAGGGAGAATAGAGATAGGTTGGGTGTCGAGAAGGAGATCTATGCAAAAATATATCTCCCATTTGGGAGGGACACTGGGAAAATCATTTAGGAAGACATCAAGAAATTTATTTACAACCATAACCGACTCAATGGAAGGGACTTTGGACTTCACATCTTTGACTTACACAAGATGATAAAAACACCCCTACGAAATCAACCTATGGGCTTTAATGCATGAGATGAGCCTGCCTCTCACTACTACATTATGACTTTCCCATTCAAGGATGGGTTCGTTTGGAAATTGAAACTTGACCCTATGGATTCTACAATTAATAGAAGCATAGTATGTATGCAACCAATCCATCCCAAGAATAAACATCAAAGTCAACCATATCTAATTCAACAAGATCACAAGGTAAGATTTTATGCAAGATGCAAACCGGATAATTTCTATACACCCTTGTAGAAATAATATATACACCAATAACAGTAGACACTTCATATGACTCATGCAATAATTCTGACTCAACATGAAACTTTTTAGCAACAAATGGGGTAACAAAGGAAAAGGTGGCACCCAGATCAATCAAAGCATATTCATCAAGATAAAACAATTTCAACATACCGATAACAACATCGAGGACCTCACCAATCTCTTACCTTCCATGTAGGGCATAAAAAGCGAGTGTGCCTTAGGGTACCACCTTGAGGATCACCTCTACCCAATTGAACAACATTTGCATCTCGAACCTTGCCACAACTTTTTGGACAATCTACTTTCTTGTGGCCAAGCTCCCAACATTCAAAGCATGCATTGGAACCCTTCAATCATGGGCCCTTATGACTCCCTCCACATCTAGGCCACATATCATTAGGAGTGATCCTAACAATATCTAGAGGTCTAGAGAAGTCATTGGCGAACCCCCTATTAGTAGCATGAGGAGGCCTTTGGCCTTGAGGAAATCTAACACCCTTGGGAAACTTGCCTTCAAATCAGACGTTCTTTGCCTCATGGCCCCTCCTCTTTCTCAACTTGTCTTCTTCTATTTGGTCGGGATATGTCATCAATCGAGATTAGTCTATGTCACTAATAAGAATTATAGACAGACACTCTTCACTTACCAAATTGGGGACCGCCATAACAAAATTGTTCACCCTTGACCTAGAATTGGCCACCAAGTGAGGAGCATACTTTGAAAGTTGATTAAATTTGAGGGCATATTCCCTCACACTCATACCATATTGTTTCAAGTTCATAAACACAACCAACTTTGCTTCCCTAAGCTCAAGAGGGAAGAACCGATTAAGGAAGGCCAATTTGAATTCCACCCAAAGCACCACATAGCCATTACCCTTCTCACCTTTCAATTGATCAAACCAAATTTGGGCCACCCCTTTGAGTTGGAATGCCACCAACTCCGTCTTCTCATTTTGTCCAACACCTATGATTGATATGATTTTGTAGATTTCATCAATAAACTCTTATGGATCTTCATCCACTTTTGACCCATGGAAAATTGGAGGATTTATCCTCATTAAATCCCTCACCCTAGCCCCAAGGGTAGTAGCATAAGGGGATTGGTCCCCTTGTTGGACTTGGTTTGCCACTACTTCGGCAAGCATTGTAAGAGCATCCCGGAGCTCACCATCCTCAGGAATTTTGGCATGTCATCCTCTAGTATTTAGCACGAACTAGCATAGAAAAGAACAATCTTTAAGAAGGGATACTTATCACAATTCTGTAGCATGACTTAAGACATGAAGAACGGAAACATTTCCTAAAACGCCTCATAGCCTCCTGTTCATAGTCATGGCGCACTTTACAACCATGACTAAGATTTTAATCATTGTGATGTGTTGAACTGCGAGGATCTATCAACCTAGTGCTTTGATACCAAGTTTGTCACTCCCAACCCTAGGGCCTAGATGTGACACAGGGAATGGGAAACTCAAAGGGACCTCTAACAAGCCTCGTAGCATATCGTCACACGTCCTTGGTTGCAGAAGCATACAAAAGACATATACAATAAAAGTAAGTACTATGGGACTAAGGGAGAAACTTGCATAATCATTGAAGTTAAAAGTCAAGAGTCAAACTCATACATAGTACACACCTTGTCCAACATACACCTCTAAAATATAGAAAGAGCGAGGGCCAAGACAAAGTAATCGGGCTCACCCTCATAGTCAAAGATAACACAAGATAGTGTCTAAATACATAGATAATAGAGAAAAGACATAAACCAAAGTACCTGAAGTGGAGGACTCACCCATAAGCTTGGAATAGCACTGCTTAGCCACGTGGAGGAGGAGGATGATCAACTCGTACACCGATTCCTACATGGTGATATCATGTAGGCAAGAATATGCGTTACTATGTTTGAATATACTAAATATGTAGGATGCAATGCAATAAAAGATAGGCATCATAATCCAAAATGCAAGATGATAGATAATAGGCTTATTATAGCAAGATGACATATATGATCAATGCATAAGTAAATTATGCTTAAGTATATCATGCTCATATAGAATATCATATATGAAGAATGAGACTAAGTAACTTATCCAAGGTATAAATCCCTTGGTTGTTGATGGTGGTCGCACCCCTCCATCCATGGTGATGAAGTATAAACCTGTCACACCCCACCCTAGGGTCATGACCAGTGTCCGATAGGGACACCTAGACACATGCTAACCCTAAATTCCCAATGAAATTGACCTGGAAACCTACCAAAATTTTGACAGAGTTTCCTTTGTTTTATTAACTAACTGCATGCAGCAACCCAGACAATAATGAAAATATATATCCATTTAGACATATACATAAATGCGAGCCGACAAGGTCTCCGCTGCGGTCCTGCCGCCTAATAATCATGTCATACATAGAGTAAT
>JAOTQJ010204521.1:0-19565 GCA_025642045.1 Solanum sejunctum
AAACATGAGACAGAAATAGCAGAAAAAATACGTAATCTTATAGGTCTTCTTCATTTGCTCCTATGCTTCCCAAGACAGCTCTTCTCTGTTATTATTGAGCCATAGCACTTTAATTGCGACTACATCCTTGTTTCGAAGTTTCCTGACTTGACAGTCTAATATAGCGATGGGTTATTTCTCAAAACTTAGTTTCTTTGTGACCTATATATCATCTACAGGAAAAAATCTGGAAGGATAACCGATGCATTGCGAAGCATGGAAACATGAAATACTGGGTGAACTCCTCTCAAATCCGCTAGCAACTCTAACTCGTAGGCAACCTTACCTACTCTGTGGATGATCTGATACGTACCAATGTACCTTGGGCTAAGCTTCCCTTTCTTACCAAATCTCATAACGTCCTTCATGGGTGATACTTTCAAGAATACCCAATCTCCAACCTGGAACTCTAAATGGCGACGACAATTATCTGCATAAGACTTCTAATGGCTCTGTGATGCTAATAACCGCTTGCTGGATTACATCTGGTCCAATTAACTCTACCTCACCAACTTCAAACCAACCGATCGGTGATCGACACTTCCTACCATATAATGCCTCGTACGGTGCCATTTGAATGCTGGAATGGTAACTATTATTATATGTAAATTCAATCAACGATAAGTGCTCATCCCAGCTATCTTGGAAATCCATCAAGCAGGCCCGTAACATATCTTCTAATGTTTGGATAGTACGCTCGACTTGACCATCTGACTAGGGATGGAATGCTGTGCTAAGACTTACCTGCATCCCTAAACTCGCCTAAAATGACCACCAGAAATTTGCCATAAACTGGATGCCTCTATCAAAGATAATGGATACAGGAACACCGTGAAGGCATACAATCTCCTTAATATACAATCTGGCATAGTCCTCAGACGAGTAGGTAGTCCAAACTGGCAGAAAATGAGCTGATTTTATCAACCTATCAATAATAAACCAGATAGAGTCATACCTTCGAGGAGTGTGAGGCAAGCCAATAATAAAGTCTATATTGATAATCTCCCACTTCCACATCGGTATCTCCATTCCCTGCAACAACCCTCCAGGCTTCTGATGTTCTATCTTCACCTGCTGACAGTTCAAGCATTGGGCAACAAACTCTGCTATCTCATGCTTCATGCCATCCCACCAATACAAGCACCTAAGGTCATGATACATCTTTGTCGACCCAAGGTGATTAGAATAACGGGCATGATATGCTTCGCCCATAACCTGCTGTCGCAAACTTGCAACATCCGGTACACATAACCTGCCTCTAAACAATAAGATCCCATCAGGAGAAAGCTCAAATGGGGTTTGCTCCTTCTCCAGGGCTATGTCCCTGTATCGAACTAAGATAGGATCCTCATATTGCCTCTGCTTAATTTCTGCTATAATAGAGGATTCAGCTATGCCTCGGACAGAAACTCCTGCGTTACCCAAATTTGCCAATCGAACTCCCAGATTGGCTAACTGCTGAATATCCTAAAATATCTTCTTCTCTAGGGGTGTGTTAGCTAAACTGCCCATGAACTTGTGACTGAGCACATCTGCTACGACATTAGCTTTTCCTGGATGGTAGAGAATACCAATATCATAGTCCTTCAGTAATTTGAACGATCGCAGCTGCCACAAGTTCAGTTCTTTCTGCTTAAATATGTACTAGAGACTTTTGTGATCTGTAAAAATATCAACATGAACATCATACAAATAATGCCTCCAAATTTTTAGGCATGGATCACCGCAGCTAACTCCTAATCATGAGTAGGGTAATTTTGCTCTTGCTTCTTGAGCTGCCGGGAAGTATAGGCTATCACTTTGCCATGTTGCATTAATACACACCCCAAACTCACCCGGGAAGCATTACAATAAACCACGTGCCCGTCTAGACCTTCATGATCACCTCTTATCGATCACCTCTACTTTAGCTCTATCCGCCTCAATGCTATTTCTAGATATCCTGTGCCCCAACACAATGCCCTCTTTCACCATGAAGTGACACTTTTCCCAGTTTAGTACCAGATGACTCTTTTTTTTGCAACTTTACAAAACATCATGTAGGTGCTTTAAACAATCCTCTAATGAGTTCCCAACCATACTAAAATCATCCATGAAGACTTCAATAGTGTTCTCCACCATGTCTGAAAATATGGACAATATGCATCTCTAGAATATTGCTGGAGCATTACACAACCCGAATGACATTTTCTTGAATACGAAGGTGCCATAGGGGCATGTAAATATGGTTTTCTCTTGATCCTCTAGAGTGATGATGATTTGATTGTAGCCTGAATACCTATCTAGAACTATCCTTTTCTAGCTAGCTGATCCAACATCTGATCTATGAATGACATAGGAAAGTGATCCTTCTCCGTCTAGGCATTGAGCTTTCTATGATCCATATATACCCTCCATCTTGTGACTGGTCACATTGGGATCAACTCATTATTGGCATTAGATACCACTATGATACCCCCTTTCTTTGGAATGCACTGCACCCGACTCACCTATTCACTATCAGTGATCGGGTAGATTACTCCTGCATCTAATAATTTGATGATCTCTTTGCATGCAACTTCTTACATAGGAGTGTTGAGGCATCTTTGGTGCTCAATGCTCGGCTTGTAGTCCTTCACCAACTGGATTTTGTATGTACACACCCTAGGAGATATACCAATAATATCTACAATCGTCCATCTGATAGCCTTCTTGAATTGCTTAAGCACCATTACAAGGGCATCTACTTGCTCATCGTTCAAATCTACAGCTATTAAGATCGGCAAAGTGTTGTTGGCTCCCAAAAATGCATATCTCAGATATGCTGGAAGACCCTTCAATTCTAACACTAGTGGGTCTTCTATGGAGGGCTTTGTGGGTGGTAACTCCCAATTCTGCAAATCTAGCTCTAGCTTAGTTTGATGCTTAGGACCATAAGACGTCTCTAGAGCATTCGCTGTCTCCTCATACTCTAGGATACCATTGCTATAAAATTCATAGCACTGCCTTCAAGGTGTCAACACCCAATCTTACTTCAAGTGGTATTTCTGGCTCAGCATCATCAATAATCTCAATAATAGAAACCACTCTCATATCATTGTCTTTTCTTATTTGTTGACCCATGCTGAACATGACCTCATCTTTCCCAAATCTGAACATGAGTATGGCCTTCTCCCTATGTTCAATGTGCATCCAGTAGCTAAGAAGGGCCTTCCCAAGATAATAGGAACTTCAAAATCAACTTCACAATCAAGGATCACAAAGTCTGTAGGGAATATGAATTTCTCCACTTTCACCAACACATCATAAAGTATCCGCACAAGCTTCTTCACCTATGATCAGCCATCAACAACCACATGCTAGTAGGAGTAGGGTCTTCTACTTTAAGCTTTTTGTAGACCGCAAGGGGAATCAAATTGATATTTGCACCAACGTCATAGAGTGGCCTCGCGAACTCTACATCTCCAATGGTGCAGGGTATGGTGAAAGCACCTGGATCTTCTTCTTTCTAAACCAAGGACTTCGTAATGACATCAGTGCACCTTTTGGTAACTAAGTCATTCATTTACTTTGTATACCCTAGCATCTTCTCTAATGCCTCGATGAGAGAGATGTTGATGGAGAGCTGTTGTAGCATAGAGAGAAATTGCTTAAACTTGCCTTCCTCCCACTTTTTGAGTCTCTGAGGGAAGGGAGGAAGAGGACTAGGGATTGGCTTAAACCTCTGTGGCGCATTAGCTACTTCACTCACCTCATCCTTGACATGGTCATCTCCTTTATTCGCATCCTTTGCCTCAACCATCTCCTCTCGAACATCTTCTACATCAACTGACATGGGAGGGTCACTTGTGCTCTTTCCACTGGAGCAGTGACCGCCATACACTGCCCTTTATTTTTAGGATTTTGCACTATGTTGCTAGCAGTGTACCCTTCTAATGCTGATCTTAAGCTGAGTCGACACTTGACCAAATTGTTGTTCAAGTTGTTTGATAGCCACAAAGTGAGATTCTATTTTCTGATTAATACTTAAAATACCTGATTTCATGCCCCTTAGAGTTTCATCCTCTGTCTTATCCTTCTTCAATAGGTGATCAAACATCTTCTCAATTCTGGAATTGCCTGCAACTGCATCACAATTGTGTGGTGGCAAATAAGGACCATTTCTGAAGCCTTCGCTACAACCCAAATTTGCATCTGAACCCCTATTCCTATCATAATAACCTCTGTGGTTGTCTCTGTAAGCTCTATCTCTACCAATGTTCTAACCTTTGTTTCCTTTACCTTGGCACCAATAGTCCAGATTGGATCCTTGGGCATTAGTTTGGAAACCCCACGTTTGATCTGCAACAAAATAAGCATCCTCATCATAGTATGACTCCTCATACATGGGTGCGCATGGAGGTTGGTGAACTACTACATTCACTCTTTCTTGGTTCTACTTTATAATCACATATATGCTTCTGCGAAGTTGAGCAAGCTACTGCATAATTTCTTCATTAATTCTAGCTTGCTCTTGCCCCTTACTGACAACACATGAACTCTTTGTGGAAGCTCTATCCCGCTACCCCCATGTGTGGTTTGTGTTGACCACTCTTTCCATTCACTCCACAATCCTTGCAAATTGTTGATCTAGAAACATAGCCCATATGATAGTCTTAGTACAGGCCTGACTATTCTAATCAAGGGCATGGTAGATGATCTCCACCAATGCATCATCAACAATCTTATGGTCAGGGATGCTCCTCATATATTTTGTAAATTGCTCCCAAGTAGCGCTTATCAAATCACTAGGAAGTTGCTCAAAATTGTTTATCTGGTCCTTCAACTTGAGCTTCTTCAATATAGGGAAATACCTCTCCAAAAAGGCCTTTTATAAGTCTGGCGCAACTGCAAAACTAGGAGCTCAGACAGCCATAAGTAACATTGCCCGTAAGAGATAATGGGAAGACAGGTAATCCCAAAACATCCATAGACAGATTTGTGTCCCCATCACACTCTTACAGATAGATGCCATAGTGTGCAAGTGGATATCCTCTTATGGTAAGCTTGCAAATAGACCATGGTTCTGCAACATCTGAAGTAACCCAATCAAGACTGTGAACTTTGTGTCTGCCGGTAATGGTGGCAACCCAATAGCTCCCATCACCTCCATAGTGATAGGATTCAACCTGTACTAATTCCACTGGTAAACATTGGTGTTGAAATCCTAAGGTCGTGGAATGTCTTCCAAAGGAGGTGGGTTCTCATTCCTATCCTCATCATTATTATCCCTATTCAGGATTGCATTGGAAATGTTATTGGTGTTGTCTTAGGCCATTCCTCTTGTAGTTTGGTGGATCTCTGGATCAAATGGAGATAAGGGCTTGCCTTGACTCTGAGTGTTAGGCATACACTACTCGTACACCCTGCAAAGAAACAAAAATAACAAACAATAGCAAAATAAAGGGAACTAAGGATTAAGACTCAAACTACTAATGAATTCACTAAGTCTAACTGTATTCCCTGGCAACGGCATCGAAATCTTGATATTGCCAAAGTTACACCTTTTTTTAGAGGATAAAGAGGTCGATGTCAACAAATAGAACCTAACTAGGGTTAGGGTCGATCCCAGAGGGAACACGAGACTCATGAAAATTCACCAATATGTGATTTGAGTAATTAACCAACTCAATTCCCCAAAGGGGGGGTTTTGCAATAACCAATGAGAAAATAAACTAAAATATCATGAGAGAAAAACCAATAATAGAGAGCAACTAGGGTATTGTCTTCCTCATGATTCCCCAACTCAGTATCACTTGACAACCTAATTCTTGTCTAGTGTATAGCATGCAGGACGATAATTTAAGTTCACCAAGTCCTTGGTCAAAGGTGAGAGGTAACTTCATTATACGACTTGGCCAATAAGGCATGCCGACCTACGACTCGTAGAAGGACTCATACAACAGCAATGACCAGCAACTTCTGCAATTTTTTTTCCCAAATCATGGCCAACCTATAATCTTACAAGTCTAAACATGAAAACACATTAACCCTACAAATATCACATAGAGAACACATCAAATCCTAAGTTTTAAGCATCAAATGTGTTGTATTTTGGCAACACATCATGCATCATGTACAAAAATCTACGTGATGTGGCATGTTGGCCTCCTTTGGACACTTCAAAACTCTGTACTCTGATACCAAGTTTATCACAATCCAAGCTAATCCCCAGGTGTGACATGATGAATGAGATCCCCCAGGGAACACAAAACTATCCTCCTTAATATCATAGGCAATGCGCAATACTACATATATGAAAGCTAAGGCATAAACATAAAGTTGAAGCATAAGAATAGAGGAGTACCGATGACATAAGATCCATCTATCATTTCCAACAAGCCTATAAGTAATAGACTAGGTGGGGGCTAAGACATGTACCTAGGACATCCTTAATAAAATAAAATATAGTTTCCAAAATAGCTCAAACATGACAAAAAATTTAGAAGATAACAGGTCTATCCTTGTAGCATATGGACTAACCCAAATAGTCTATAAAGCAATCTAGTCACAAGGATGAGGAGAAGAATAGTCACCAATTCCTACATTGTGAAATAATGTAGGCATAAAGTATGAGTTAGTATATTTGTATTAAGTATGTAGGCATATAGTACAATAATATACATGTGATAAAAACTAAGTACTATATGAGCAAGTGAGTGAATATAACAAGAATAAGGGAAGGGGTCAATATACTAATACACCATGAGTGATGTGATGCATGAAACATAATAAGTCATATATGTGTGGTAAGTAACCATAACTGATAATATGACTATGCGAGATATAACATAGAATTTTATTGTTATCCCTACATTTAAAAATGGGGACCCTACTTAACAATGTAGAACTCTACCCCACTTTGTGGGTGTCATGAGCTTTGTGGATCAACCAGCAAACCATTTGGCAATCATAGTTTCTATGCAGCATGTAATGGTATTTGCTAATAAAGGGCCATTCCCTAACTAGCGGGCGAGGTATAGTCCCAAGGTCCTCTTGGTGCTATGTTAACATCCCAAGGTTCTTTAGTGCTATAACAATCCCAAGGTCCTCTAGTGCTAGGAGCCTAGAAAGTATAGAAAAGTTTGAATAGAAATGCCTAGTGTTAGTCCACAAAGCCAAGTCTGTGACAGGTGGTTTAGACCATGAGTCATAGCCCAGGCTCATGGATAGGACCCTCAGTAAGTTGAAAATTCATTAAGTGTAAAATGGTCCACGAAGGGAACATACGACCTGTAAAAGTATTCGCAGTTCTTGGAAAGTGTCGTAGGTGTGAGTTCCAAACATGAAGGAAATTTAGAGTTTTTGAAAGGAGAACCACGAATAACTAGATGGTCTGTAGTCCCATGCATGACCCTTAGAAAGCCATTGTAGATAGTGTCCGGAGAAGTGATAATTTTGCTAAGTGTGGAAGGACTCCACGAGATCATCCACAACTTATGGAATGATGTACGGCCCGAGATAGGGGTTTCATGGTTGGTGCTTTGTAACTAGTTTCTGATGATTGAAAAAGAAGAAAAGGATGATGAGAATTATGGCTCGTGGTTCCATCCATGGCTTGTAATTGAGGTCTCGTGGATGTGTGTAGAATTTTTAATTAAGGGCAATATTTTCCTTTCTACCAATCTTAAACCCAAAATACATCATTTTGGTGACCCTTTAGGACACTAATCAGACCTTAAAACCCTAGATTTCTATTCCTTTTCTTCATTCTTCCACTTTTAAAATTTCCTAAGGCTTTCTTCTTCTTCAAGAACAAGCTAAAGAGGCTAGGGTTTTGAGGGTCTCTTCTATAATAGCAAGTTCCTTCTTCATATAGTTACCCAAGCTATGTGAGTTGATTGGTCTCTTTTCATCCACAAAGTTCTATATTAAAGCTTTTAGCTTTTCTTTCAGATCCTGAACACTACCATGCATGCTAATGATAATTTCATGATATTTTAAATTGTTACATGTCTTCAATATTATAATATGATGTTCAACTAAGTATTTTATGTGTTCTAAGTTGATAGTAATGACCCTAATGATGTGAGTTGAATGATGAAGTGTGGGCTACTTTGCATGTTTTGACTAAATGATTTTTCTATATTCAAGTATGTCACATATTATTTATGAATTTTCCAACCTATGTGTATTGAAAAGGTTTATCATTTTTGAACTTATCTGTAAAAATTACTATTTTATCCTTTTGTAAGTTGCTTTGGACTTATTTTAAATTATTTATATTGTTGTAATTGAAATCCTTAGTTTTTAAAGGTGAATATATGAGTTTTAGTATTTGTGGAAGCTTAAGTTATTGAAAAAAATGAGTTTTTGTGCCATTTTGAGTTTCGGGTGTTGGATCAGAAATTTGTTGATTCTATCAGCTCTGTAGTGTCGAATCTGGACTAGAGAAGTTATAGAATAGAATTTGAAGTTAAAATAATGTTTGTAGGCACAAAGTTATATTTTTAGTTATTTTCAGAGCCAAAATTTTACTTTGGTCGACATTAAGAGTTTGGAAGCTTATATCACACTTCTTACAGTATAGTAGTTTCGGATGGTGAAACTAATGCAAGAAATGGTCTCGTCATAATTTTTGGAGTTTCCAAGGTCAGTTTTAGTGTTTTGAGTTTTAAACTATATTATTTGACTTGCATATATAATTGTGTTGAGGAGGCCCTGAAATTAATTTCTGATGATTTCATTGAGTTTGCATCATTGTTTTTTACACTGATACATATATGGTTTGTGTAATTATAATTTGGATGAGTTTTGCATGCCCATTTCATGTTTTGATTATACTTGTGTATTTCTGGTGCAGTCACATTTTCTTCTCTGCGTTCATGAAGGTCTAGATGACTTGCACTCCGCGTTCACAGAGGTATAGTGAAGGCATCTCTCTCTATGGTAATGGGATGGGATCCATATTATCGGATTACATGCTGGTGATCCCTTCTCCCAGATTCTTCTCTGCATTTGTGGATTGGTCCTCGCGTTCGCTGAGGTCTTGTGTAAGTTTCTTCTCCGTGTTCAAGAAATGTGTTTCATTTATTCACCTCTTAAATTCTGAGAATCACCAGTTTTACTCATTTTTATGAATTTCAAGCTTTTAAGGGGGGTGATTTTGGATGAGACTTTCAGAGATTTCTTTTGGATAAGTGTTTCTAATATCATTTTGATCAATTTTCATGTCTTTTATCTTGTTTTTGTCTTGAATTTCATGAATTTCAATGTGTAAAATTGGAGATTTTTGGTGTATGATTTTGAATCTTGAAATGGTGTTTCTCATTTGATTTGAACTTATTTGTAGTGAGATTTTCACCCACAGACTCCATTTTTCATGTAGAACCTAATTTTAAAGACAATTTCCACATTCAAGAACTTTAAATTTTATCCTTAATTTTGACCATTTTACCCGTAATACTAATTCAATATAGTACCAAAATGCATCTCTTGACACATAATATCTAATTTTGATAATGATTGATCGATTCGGGGATCGTTTGGATGTCTGGGTTTATTGAAAGCTTGTTCAAGTGTGGTTTTGGCATTGGGGTAAGTTTGGCTAATCTTTTTTGGACTAGATTTGAGTTATTGGATATGTTCATGTGATGATTGTATGATATATATAGATTAAATTATGGGAAATCAGATTGATATGCTAGAATTGTGATGGAAATGTAATATTGATTATGCCAAAATTCAAGTAATTTATGATTCTATGATAAATTGGGATGAAATCTTGAGAAATGAGATATATTGGATATTATGTGATGATATGAGATTTATGATACCATTTGGGAGAGTTATGTGGTAAATTGATGATAATTTTGATACTGTTGAGAAACATGAGCACACTTTGGGACTTGAAGAGTCCGGTTTCATTAACATTCTGATTATTGATGAGAGGGTGATAATATGACTTATGGATTTTTTGTGGTACTAGTAGATACACTTGATATAGTTTTGTGATGTTATGGCTAATTTTCATATCTTTATCACGTCAAATTGCATATATGTAGTCATCTTGTGGTATTGGCATGTATACATCTCATATTGTATCTTGACCATTGAGACACTGAGATATTGAGAAATTCTTGTTACTTGAGTTCTATTACCAGTACCAGAGTCCACCGAGGCATACTGCTATTGATTTACACCTTTATATTGTGACTTGGCATGCATTGTATCTATATTGCATTGGATCTGAGACAGAAGTATTACCTGATAACTCTCTCCTAGTGCCAAAGTCTACCGAGGTATCATTGACGTTAGAGTCTATCATGATATTAGGACCTTTTTTATCGGTGCCAAAGTCCACCGAGGTGTCAGCGGTGCCAGCGACCGTTGTGACACTTGAGAGATTTTGTATATTATCTGATGAGATTCCCATGGATTCTACCTGGTAGCTTCAGCTCGGTAGATGTATACACCGAGACTAGACAGATTCTACGGTGATTCCCCCTTCTACATTGCATTCATACACTACATATGCATTGCACATTGATTGTCGTTGTTATTCTATTTTATTATTATATATGTTTATATTGTACACAAATTCTTTCTTTGCAGGTGGTAGTATTCTTTGTTATCGCATACTTATCAGTTTCGCTTACCCAATCGGTTGAACCTATTGGGTACATTTTGGTGTACTCACCCCTAAGATTTTTTCATCCCTACAAATTTGAGTATAGGGACCTGTACAGGGTAGTTGATTCACTAGAGTAGAGCTTTTCTCTATCTATTCAGATTTTAGCAATGAGGCTTATCTTTGAGTAGCATGGATCTTTGAGATTTCCATTATTATTGTTTCCTTTTTAGACTTTATATTAGACATTAACAGATATCATTGTATTTTTATTTGAGATAGTCATATTTACTCTTTCATAATACTTTCGATGCTCTTGTACTCATGACACTAGGTTCTGGATTTGGATCAAATATTATGGCTGCTTCTGCTTTGCTTTATTTTCTTTAGTTGCAATCCTGTTTTGTATCGTCATAAGTTTGGTATCAAAGCTTAACATTGATCTTGTGAGTCAAGAGGAGGGTGTCTAGTAGAGTTTTGCGGATTGGTATGTAGACGTCCATACCCATCTTCGGCAGGGTACTAGGCACTTGATTGGAAAAGCTTTCATATTTTGCTTCCATTCTTATATTTATTCATACTATAGGTTTTGAAAGTGCCAAATCTACTCCTTCTGTGTAGATTCTAGTTACTAGATCCAAAAGGCCAATGGGAGAGCCCAAATCAGCTAATGTAGTTTCCACTCGAGATCGAGGCAGGGCTAGTGATAGGGCCAGGGGCCGAGAACTTGCTAGAGGTATAACTCGGCCAAGAGGTCAAGCTAGGTCAGTTTCTCTGACTATGAGCTAGAGGGACTTATAACCCTACTTTACCACTTCAGCTTTAGATGCTATACTCTCAATACAGGAGTTACTTGTGAGGATATTGGCTAGATTGGAGGGAGCACCTCTAGCCCCAACTACTATTGATACACCCATTTCTACAACACTAGTTAGCCTTTTTATAGATATTTGAGACAATTATGTTTGATGTTGGGTCCTTCCTTAGTTCCATCAGATCCTCTTATGACTTCTATGATTCTGTCTCAGACATTGCGACAGAGATATGGGTCACAGCTTAAGGGATTGGCTATTGCTCTATCTATTGCACCTCCCAGAGTTTTGGTTCCCCCATCTTCTACTATGTCCAATACTGAGTGGATGCATTTTGAGCAATTTGTACTATTGGCTCCCTCTAGATTTGATGGTACCCCTAGTGATAGAGCTTATGATTTCTTATCTGAGTGTCAGGATTGGCTATGTAATTTGGCCATCCTTGAAGTCCCATGAGTTAGTTATACCTCTTACCAATTCACTGGCCTAGCTAAGGAGTGATGGAGGTCTATTTTGGCTTGCCGATCTACTAGATCTCTATTTATGACTTAGGAGCAATTCACAGAGGTATTATTGGAGATATTTATACCATATATCCTTGGGATAGTCGTAGGGATGAATTTGATATACTTCAGTATGGTTCTATGTAAATTTTGAACTACGAGGCCAGATTCCACACATTGTCCAGATATGCTTTGTCCAATATCCCTGTGGAGTTCAAGAGGATTCGACAAATTGCCAAGGGATTCTAGGGTATCTCTAGGACGATATGGTTGTTTTAGTTTGGGTCGGAGGTACATTTCAAAGTGTAGTGGATCACACTGATGTGATAGAGTACATCAGGCATGATAGAAAGGGTGGCAGGAAGAGGTTCTATCAATATGATATATTTAGTGGACTCTAGTCGCGAGATAAGGAGTTCAGAGGTAGGGCCATCAGTTTCAAGTTGTCCATGCAACCATTCCTACAGTTGATAGTGCACAAAGATCCAAGTTTATAGAGATAGGATGGGATAGTTCATCCAGTGCAGCCAAACATGGTGGCTTAATAGGGGAGCCATCTCAGGGGCGAGAGGCTAGAGCTTGATATAGTTATGATGAGGTTGGGCATTTGGCCATACATTACACATATCATGTATCTCCCACTCAGGCTTCAGGATCTTAGCTCGCTTATCTAGCCCTAACACTAGCACCTAGAGACACCCTAAGCTATGAGGGGTAGTACCAGAGGAGGTCATGGTATAGTGAGCGGTGGAGCCCGTGAGACTTATAAGCTAGTGATGGCCATAGCATTTTCTATGTTATCTCAAATAGAGTTGAGGCAGACACTTCTAATGTAGTTATCGCAGGTATGGTTCTAGTGTGCCATCATTCAGCTTCAATTTTATTTGATTTGGGCTCTAATTATTCCTGTGTCAACCTATTTTTCTTTTGATATTGATATGTGTGAGATGCTTTCCAAGTCTATTTGTGTTTCACACTGGTAGGTAAATCATTTGTGGTGAATCAGGTATATCGAGGTTGCATTATGACTTTTATGGGGAGAGATACTATTGCTGACTTGATATTCTTGGATATGGCTGACTTCGATGTGATATTGGGTATGGATTGGCAATCGCCTCATCATGCCCCAGTCGGTGTGGATTGAGCACCTAGCTCCTATCCTAAGTGTGTTATTTCTTATATTCATGCAATTCGATTAATGGAGAAGGGATGCTTGGCATATTTGGCTCATGTTTGCCTTTACTTAGGAGCCACCATCATTGGAAACCACTAGGGTTGCTAGAGCATTTATGGATGTATTCCTTACTAACTTACCTTGTGTTCCCCTAGATCATGATATTGACTTTCCTATTGATGTGGAGCCGGGTACTAAACCCATATCTATTGCTCATTATCGGGTAGCTCTTGCTGAATTGAAGGAGTTGAAAGAGCACTTTAAAGATTTTTTTAAAAAGGGATTTACTCATCTAAGTGTATCCCATTGGGGTGCTCCAGTTTTGTTTGTGAAGAAAAAGGATGCCACATGCATAATGTATTGGCTATAGACAACTGAACAAAGAGACCATCGAGAATAAGTATCCTTTACATCGCATCAATGATCTTTTTGGATAGTTAAAGGGTGCCACAATATTCTCCAAGATTCATTTGAGGTTCGACTATCATCATTTGGGAGTTTGGAAGTCCAGTATCTTTAAGATAACTTTTAAGACCCGTTATGGGCATTGTGAGTTTATGGTTATGTCATTTGGGTTTATAATGCCCCGACTGCTTTTATGGATTTGATGAACCAAGTGTTCAAACCCTACTTGGACATATTTATGATTGTTTTTATTTATTATATCTAGGTGTATTCGAAGAGTGAGGCATATTATGTTAAATAGTTGAGGATCGTACTTCAGAGATTGAGGGAAGAGAAGTTGAATGCTAAGTTCCCAAAGTATGAGTTTTGGCTTGAGTTTGTAGCTTTTCTTGGGCATGTAGTGACAAAAGAGGGTATTATGGTGGATCCAGCCAAGGTAGCAGCTATTCTGAGTGGGCTAGCCTACTTCTATGATTGAGATTTGGAGTTTCCTGGTTTGGTGGGGTATTATCGGCATTTATTGTAGGGCATTTCACCAATAACAACCTCGCTCACTAGACTGACTCAGAAGGATTTAGCATATTAGTGATTTGAGGAGTATGAGGCAAGTGAGGTGCTGCCAAAGTACAACACATTTGATGCTTAAAACTGAGGATTTTGTGTGTTCTCAATGCGATATTTGTGGATTTTATGTGTTTTTTGTATTTAGATTTGCAAGAATATAGATTGGCCATGATTTGGGAAAAAATTGCAGAAGATTGCTGGTTTTTGATAATTTACGAGACCCTCTATGGATTGTAGAGCCATTCTATGAGTCATAGAAGATATCTCGTGACAATTTCCAGTGAAAGATGATTTTTGAAGTTCAGCTCAATGAGACCCATGTATGAGTCATAGAGCATTTTACGAGTCATATTGATAGGTTTCGTGAAGATTTTCAGTGAGGGACAATTTAATTAAGTTGAAGCTTATGAATATGCAATACGAGTCATGGATCACATTGCGACAGATCTCAATTCCAACAGTTTCATTAGATATCTTAAAAATAAAATCCCTTTTTTCCAATCTAGTTCCTCCACCAACACGAGCCCTAGTTGGACTTAGGCATGCTACACCTTTTAGTAACTAGGAGAACCCAAAGCTTAATTGAATGAATCTTAATTTTCTTCTATGATTGATTGATATAAACATCAGTTTCTCCTCAACAAATAAGTCTTGGGCTACAAAAATCCTACCTAATTGAGAGATAGTTAGAGAGGTAACAAAACCCTATACTATTAAGTACAAAATAAATAAACCAGAAAAAGATGGATTATTTTGTGAAAGATTTTTGGTCCTCTAAAAGCAGAATTTATGCTTGTGGAAATTATCGAGTAATCGGAGATAAAAAAGAAACCCAAAATTTTGTGAACAATGTGGAGTCAAATTTGTTAATGCTCGAATACGAAGATATAAAATGGGCTATATCAAACTTGCATGCCCGATAAGCCATATGTGGTATTTAAAACGTCTTCTTAGTTATATTGCAAATCTTTTAGATAAACCTCTTAAAGAATTAGAAAGCTTAGTATACTATGATGTGTGATTTGATCGAAATTTTGATTTTACAGACTCGGAAGGAAAAACTGTCATCCTAGTCAAACCAATTGGGATGTCCTGAACTTGACATGCCACTTGGAGAAAGATACATGAAGCTCCGAATTGGGGTGTAGTCAATACTTTAAAATAAAAAAGGAATTGATGTATGGTTGATTTTGTAACAAATAAATAAAGAGGAATTTCTATTTGTACCTCATAAAAAAAGCTTTTTATTTTGTTGAATGAACCATTTCTCCTCTTTTCTTGGAAAGAAATTATGTTCAAGTAAGCAAATATGTCATGGTTCCAAGAGTCTACCTATCACGTATAGACTTTAAGGATGTGGTGGCCTAACCATCAAGGTGAAGTCGGGACCTAAACGATCGAATGAAACAATATATAGACAAGTAAATCCCTTATGACTTCCAAGGTATTCGTTTAATTATTAAGGGTTAAGGGATTTAATATTTAAAGGGAACTAGACTACTCAAGAATTTTTTCTATTTTATTTGTTGGAATTGAATTTGAATAAATATATAAGTAATAAAAGTCCAAATCACTGAAATGTTGTTTCGTCTTCACTGGGAACTTGGGTAAGGAGGAGTAGACCTTTTTATTTTGGGATTTTCTAGAGTTTGAAAATGATAACCCCTTTCCTTATTTGGTATACCTACTTGGGCCGGATGAAGGAAACTTTCACTTCCGATTTTGAAGGGGGAAGATCCTACAGAATCCTATCACAATTTTTCTTTTGCTAGGCCCATAACTAAAAAGCCAACTTTCTTACAATTATGAGGTTTATTCGATTATGAAATCCAATCTTTGAAATACAACATCCCACATTTTTTACTACCCAGGGTTTTGATATATTCGTAATCAAGAAATATCTACTATCATAAGTGCTATCCGAGAACAATTAGCCGATGTAGATTTACAAATTATTTAAGAGAATTCATTGGTAGAATGGGAAGATTTGGGGGAAGAAGGGCTCACAAGGAATGAATAGGAAGATTGAAAAGTTGGAAGAAGAAAGGACTTTTTGGTTAGACGCATGGAATTGGCTAAGCATTTTATTCAAACAAATATAGATCCAGAATGGACGGGTTTGTGTCTATCACTAGTTCTTCCTCCTGAGTAGAGACTAATCATTCAGATCGATAGGGGTAAACTAACGAGCTCAGATATTAATGAACTCTATAGAAAAGTTATCTATCAAAACAATACCCTCACCGATCTATTAACAACTAGTAGATCTACACCAGGAGAATTAGCAATGTGTCAGGAGAAACTAGTACAAGAAGTTATGGATACACTTATGATAATGGAATTTGAGGACAACTTTATAAGTCATTTTCTGATGTAATTGAAGGTAAAGAGGGAAGATTTTTTAAGATTGCTTGCAAACAAGTCAATTATTAAGGACGTTCTATCATTGTCGTGGGTCTTTCACTTTTACTACGTCGATGTGGATTGCCTCATCAAATAGCAATGAAACTTTTCTAGACATTTGTAATTCGTGGTTTAATTAGACAACATCTTGCTTCAAACATAAGAGTTGCTAAGAGTAAACTTCGAGAAAAAGAGCCAATTATATGGGAAATCCTTCAAATAATTATGTAGAGACATCCTGTATTGCTAAATAAAGTACCCACACTGCATTGATTAGGCATACAGGCATTCCAACCTGTTGTAGTGGAGGGGCCCGTTATTTGTTTACATCCATTAATTTGCAAGGAATTCAATGACAATTTTGATGGAGATCAAATGGTTGTTCTTTATCCTTGAAGGATCAGGTAGAGACTCGTTTAGTTATGTTATATCATATGAATATTTTGTCTCCAGCTATTAGGGATCCCATTTCCATACTAGCACAAGATATGCTTATTGGACTCTATGTATTAACAAGCGAAAATCTTTAAGGTATTTGTGTAAATAGATATAATCCATGTAATCTCATAAACTATCAAAATCAAAAGTGAAGTGACAATAATTACTATAAGTGTATGAAAGAACCCTTTTTTATAATTCTTATGATGCAATTGGGCCTTATTGGCAGAACTAAATCGATTTAGATAGTCGTTTGTGGCTCGGTGGTGACTAAATCAACGAGAAACTCCAATTGAAGTTCATTTTGAATCTTTAGGTACTTATAAGATTTATGGACACTTTCTAATAATAAAAAGTCTAAAATATATCCTTTTTATATACATTTGAACCTTTGTTGGTCATATTTCTCTTTATCAAGAAATCGAAGTAGCTATACAAGGGTTTTCTTGAGCCTATTCATACGGTACCAAGTTCTATGATACTGTGGGACTTTGGAGCTCTTCGGTTCAGCTAGGTCTATAGTTCTAGAATTTATCCGCAAATCAACTTTGATAAAAGGAATTTTTACAATCACTGACTCAAACCCATTGTCAAGTCCTACTCAGTGAAATATAGAGGTACTTATGGCAGAAAGGGCCAATCTAGTCTCTCACAATAAAGCAGTAGACAGAACTGCCACAAGTTATCTACAGAAGTTGTGGGAGCATTGTCCGAGTGAGTAGACAACGCCTATTATTTCTCGTGATAGTTAGTTTAGTTTATTTTCTTATTGATTATTGCAAAACCCACCTTCGGAGAATCGAGTTGGTTAACTACTTAGATTGCTTATTGCTGATTTGTCTTGAGTCTACCTATTCCCT
The DNA here is from genome assembly GCA_025642045.1 of Solanum sejunctum. Taxonomy (NCBI): domain Eukaryota; kingdom Viridiplantae; phylum Streptophyta; class Magnoliopsida; order Solanales; family Solanaceae; genus Solanum; species Solanum sejunctum. The sequence continues at coordinate 17,787 of JAOTQJ010204521.1, forward strand.
ATGGGTTCGATCCTAACATTGTATAGGTCTTATATCTTGACAATGACTACTTCATCCTCTAAAAAGGAGGTGTAATTTGGGCAACATCAAGATTTTGGCATCGTTACGGGGGAATACGGCTAGACTTAGGTTGATTCGTTAAGTAATTTGAGTATTAATCCTTAGTTGCCTTTATTTTACTTTTGTCTTGTTTTTGGTTTCTTTGCAGGGTGTACGAGTAGTGTATGCCTAATAGTAAGAGTCAAGGCAATCCCTTAACTGCACTTGATCCAGAGATCCACTGTGCTGTAAGAAGAATGGCCCAAGAAAATACCAACAACACGGCCAGTGTATCCTTGAACTTGGATATTACTAATGATGATAGGAATGAGAATCCACCTCCTTTGGAGGATATTCCACAGCCTTGGGAGTTCAATGCCAATGCTTACCAGTGGAATCAGAATAGGTGTATCCCATGGCTATGGATATGATAGGAGCTATTGTGTTGCCATTACCACTGGTAGACACAAAGTTCATAATCTTGAATGGGTTACTTTAATGCTACAGAACCATAGCCTATTTGCTGGCTTACCATTAGAGGATCCACATAACCACTTGCACAATGTGGCATTTATTTGTACGAGTTTGATGGGATACAAAATCTGTCTATGGATGTTGGAGGATTCATGTCTTCCCATTATCTCTCACAGGTAATGCTGCATTATGGCTACCTGAGCTCCCAACGCAGATTTGCAGAAGGCCTTTTTGGGGAGGTACTTCCCTAGATCGAAAAAGCTCAAGTTGAAGGACCAAATAAACAAATTTCAGCAACTTCCTGGTGATTCGATAAGCACACTGCATGGGAGTAGTTTATTAAATATCTGAGGAGCTTCCCTGACCACAAGATAGTTGATGATACCTTGGTGGAGATCTTCTATTGTGCCCTTGTTAAAAACAGTCAGGCTTGTGCTAACACTATCATAGGGGGCATGTTTCTAGATTAACCATTTACAAGAATTGCTGAGTCTATAGAGCAAGTAGTTAAGATGAACTGCGCATAAGGGCAACGGGATAGAGCTTCCACAAAGGGTTCATATGCTATTAGTGTGGGTTCAAAGCAAGCCAAAATTAATGAAGAAATTATGCAGCAAATTGCTCATCTTTTGATGTGCTATCAAAATATAGCACATTTAATGCCTAAAACAAGGGATTTTGTGAGTTCTTAATGCAACTTGTTGTGGTTTTTATGTGTTTTTATGTTGTTCTTGTAGAAAAGTTAGATTTACATGATTTTAGAAGAAAACTATAGATTTTGCTAAAGCATAGGACATATGAGCTCACCTATGAGTTGTAGCCCAAGTACGAGTCATAGGGTATAGTCATAGCAAGAAACAGAGACCAAAACTCAGAAATCTGCTAAGTGGAGGTCACCTCTATGAGGCTATCCTACAACCCATAAGTTTCACTATGATCAAAACATGTCATGTTTTATTTGACTTTTACTAGTAGTGTAAGGTGTGGTGTGTTACAGTTAGATTCGAATCTTGACTACTTTATGAGTAACTAAAGATAATAATTAGCATGTAAATTACCTTTCAAAGAATAGCAAAAAGAAATCAAAGATATCACAAGAAGAAATTGCTTTTTACCTCAAACTATGAACTAGTAAGGTTTAAAGATAAATTCTCAAAAAACAAGTAACAAAGGTTCAACAGAACTCTCTCAAATATTACTATATATCAATCTAATTATCTTTAACGAAAGAAAAAAGACTCCTATATATATTGTAGGATCCTTGGA
>JAOTQJ010204532.1:2160-12367 GCA_025642045.1 Solanum sejunctum
CCCCCCTCAAGTCTATATCTAGAGGTGTTGTTGGAAAAGTGATGTAATTATTTTATGTTCTTGAATCTTGTTTGTTTATGGTTATTTAAAGACTTCCCTTAGTATATTTACCCTAATTTATACTCTTTTATTGTTGATTAATTGCTTTTGCGACCTAGGATGTGCAAATGATATGCTTTGAGGCTTGCTTTGGGGTCCTTTCGGGTTCCTATTTACCATTGCACGTCTAGGCCCTAATCTTGGATGGTGACATTTTCTCTGTTAAATCACTAAGATATGTGGGATTTAATTATGGAAACATTTCCTTCACATGCTCAACCATTCCTCTTTTTCTTTATGCTTTCTCAAGTTAGCTAGTTCATGATGATCTATGAACTCTTTTACATGGAGATGTTATAAAGTATTTTATGATGGTTTATCCTTGTGCATTATTATGAAGTACAATATCATGTGACATTTATGGTTTTTTGGGGGGTTTGATGATGCCCTAGTTAAGATTTTTTATGCTTTTGGTGGGTTATATGAATAATGTTCAAGTGAGTCATTTTACTCCTTTCATGTTTTATATTCATGAATTGCATGGTTTAATGTTTGTGCACGTACCCATCATGCTTTTAAAATAAGATTTTTGCCAAACTTTTATGATGTTAAGGACCTTATGGAATGATATATAAATTATGAATGATATGAATTGAAGGGCTATTATACATGTAATGAAACATGAAAATATTATGGAAGTCATGAAAGTTGTGAAAGTTATGAAGCCATTTCTTTAATATATGAAGCTTTGGTTTTGATACGCTACTCTATGAACTATGATGATATTATAATGCTTTGTCTATTATGGCTATAAATATGATTTGAATATTTCTTGGGATTATGAGTTATCATCTAGAGGACCTTGAAAGATAACCATTATCCCATAGCTATGTTACCACCATAGGTTTGTGAATTAGCTAATGGATCCATATAGCTCATGTTACATGATTGACCAAACAGGGTGATGCTCTCGTACTACAAATGTTAGTTAAATACCAAAATGGGTGGTGTTCCCGTAAGATCGTTATTATACATTAATCAAAAAGGGTGATATTACTGTAAGGTGTTTATAAAGTACTTTCCAAAATGGAATTCCATAAGGAGCTCTTGTAAGTTGAGTGTTTGGTTTACCCTAGCAAAGTAGACCACTCTTAGTCTATTTTGGAATGAACATCGAAATTCCATGCAGTAGCTCGCTTAGTCTTATATATTGATTATGGTCCTTTCCTATCTATGTATGATATGTTATATGATTTCATGATCCTTCATGTATATTTCGACTAACTCATTGAACATTCATAACATATTGAGCTTATATCTATTGATTATGAATATGCATATCACTAAAATTATGGCTTATGTTCCTTTTTGTATTGCATCCTGCATACTTAGTATATTCCAAGTACTAACACATATTTTTTACCTATAGGATCCAACCATGTAGGAAATGGAGCTCCTTTCCATCTTCTTCCTCAACGTGGCTAAACCGTTTGAGTGAAGATTAGCTATTGGTAAGTCCTGCACTTCTGGGAACAATATCCATTTACTTTCTTGTTTTTATTTGGACTTGTTTATTTTTATATACTATCTTTTGAGGGTGAGCCCAGGAGATGTCCTTGCACCCGTCATATTTATGGTTAGAGGTGTTGTTGGATAGGTTATGTTATGCACATATGAGCTTGACTCATTATGATTTTGTAATTATGGAAGACTTTCCTTGGTCTCTTATTTCCCTGTATGTTTAATTTGCTTATTTTGTGTGTGACGGAAGTCCTAAGTCCCTATTGTACTCATTGTCCCCACAGTGTTAGTCATACTTATCCTCTCCCTAGACTTATTACATTATTTATACTAATCCTCTTCCCGGTAACATCCACATAGCATGAGTCCAAAGTTTCATTTCGTAGAATTATTTGCTACTTGTTTATTGATTGTTTGTGCTTCTGCAATAAAGGATGTTCTATACATGCTTAAGTGGCTCGTTTGGGGTTTCTTCGGGCTTCCTATTTGCCATGTCACATTTAGGTCCTAGGCTTGGTTGTGACACGACCCATAGTTTCCTTCATGATCCCATTCATACTTAAAAATTTCTAGATTCCATTCCTTTAGTACTTTTAAACCTTCCCACATGTGGGGCCTTACAAACTTCATATCCAAAATTGCACTAAAACACACTTGGTCTAAGAAATTAATAAGAAAACCATCTAGTACATTAGTTATTCAACCCTTATCAAGAATTCAATCAGAATCCTAGAATATTTTATTGTATCATATTCATTACCTACTTCAATGATTTATAACTAATGCAAAAATTGAAGATCTAAACATCACCATAAGTTTGCAACCCTGGATTTGAGTTAAATAGAGCAATGAATATGAACTCTGTTTAGTTAATAATAAAACATTCAAAATAAATAAGACCCAGTCATGAATCGAGTACCTATGTCAATTACACACCCCTAACATAAAGGGTTTTAGCCTAACATAATTAAAAGGTAAAATTGACCACCAAAATTAACTTCCATTGCAATTGGTGAATAGTAATACAAGGAAATAGAAAGAATCTCTTCTACTCTTATTCCAATTTTGTTCTCCAAGCTTAGTTTAGGAACTATCTTGTCCAGGGATGATATCTCTTGTGTACTTCTCTCTCTAAAAGAGTGGTTCAGTGTGCTGCTTATTCTACTCGGGGGATTGTGCAAATATTATGTAATGCCCTTAGTATTAAATAATTTATTCACTTTTAAAAATATATTCCCTCGAGATTAAATAACCCTTACTTCAAAACTCTTGGACTTCAATTTCAGTTGTTAGAGAAATCAATTTTCTTAAATCATCGAAACGAATAGGAGAGGGTTTTGTCTTAGTGTAATTTATTATTTTTATGTAATTATATGTGTCAAACAAACCTTAATAATATGTATTATATGTGAACAACATAAATAAGGAGTGAAAAAGGGAAAGTTGTGCAACCAACTTGTTGGATAGTTTTTCTTTTAACTTGCTTTTAACATAAGATATATTCTTCCCCAAAGTAAGTTAGTGACAAGACCATATAAAACTTTATAAAGTCTCTCATGACATTATAATTGAGAAAACATATGAAATAAATTATTTTCTTGGAGCAAAGTTAAGAAATCCCTACCCTTTGGTAAGTGATTGAATTCTATCTTTAAATTGCATAGTGTATAGTAATTGTAGAATATCTTGATGTATATAATTGTGTTTTTGGTGTGTAAATATGTTTTTAAAAAATAATTAACATACCTACAACTTTATGTTTATGGAAAATTCTGAAAATGCTTGTGTTGTATCGAAAAAGGGGACGAAACACGGTGAAAGTTTTGGTCAGTTTTTGTCTAAGAAGCCTTCTATGTACTATTATTAGTATATTAATCATATCTTGATGTGTGAGCTGTATTTTGTGATAATTTTTAGTTCTTTTAAACCCTAATACATGTGGATACAACTTTTTTGTTTATGTTGGAATCTAATTTGGAATTTATGGATTCAAAATAGTGGACGCAAGTTAGGATAAGTCTTGTCCAGAGTTTTGACATAAAATCCCTGGGGGTGTGATGTAAGTGTTTGGATTATAACTTCTTGTGGAAAGAGTATTTGAAGTGATTTTGAATTTTTTGCAACCTATATTCAAATACCTATCATGTTCATGTAGACTTAAAAGCCTATTTTTTCCATTTATCAATTCAAAATTTAGTTGCATTGTAAAACAGTAAAGCTACCGAGAAGAGTGTGATTTGCAAAGATAGGACTCAATTTTTGGTACTTTATCTTGTTAGTTTCTACCTTTCGAGAGTCCTGAATATTAAATAAATATGTAAATGAGTATTAAGGTGCTCACACTAGTGTACAATCTTAAGGAAATTGATTGAAGAAATGGATATCGTATTGATCCACAACTTGAACTCAGTAGGGTCGATTGCATAATAAAAGGGTCAGGTTCATGTAACAACTAGTTTTTGTGCCTTTGATACCACTAGTAAATTTGAATGTTATCATGGTATCTCAGTTACATTCTTATTATTTTATCTGGTTGTGTTGCTATGTTTTGGGACTTGCAAGGAACTTGTTTACTTCGCCCATTTGTACGAATTGCCTGATCACTTGATATCCTTGTAGACTATGTCCTTCTTGTGGCTATGACTTTGTCACCATTGGCATGCCTCTTGCTTAGATCAATTGCCATCTTCATTGTGGATTTTTGGGTTGCCCTAAGTATGGAAGCGGTCCATTTTAATCATGAACTAGAAAGCCATTCTTAATATAGTTCTTGGTTCTCTTCATTATTTTGTTTTAGCCCTTTTTTATACAGGGCTTTGGTCCTCCTTGATATTCGACTATGTACAGCATGATATATATACTAGGTGAAATTTATCATCTGAACATCTTGTAAAATTTATTCCAGGAAATCTTGATACTTGGATCTTTAAATATCCTACTTGATACTATTGATATATTTGCTCAGTCGATCTATTTATTATATTCCAACTGTGTTGCCGTTTCATTTATGAAAGGTAAATTAAGGAATCTAAGGGCTTCAGCTTTTATCATTTACACCACTAAGCTTTATGCTTAGCAATTGTTATTCCTATCTTAGGAAATACCCGAGATGATGCTTGAGGATGACTATTGAAGATAAATTTTGGGAGCTATACAGAAGATCATATTTGTATCTAGATATATGTATTGTAGTAGTTTTGGGACATTTACATGATTCTCCTGTGCATATGTATGTATAAATTTGAAAGGCTAGTGCAAATTATGGAACCATGATTTTAATCTTTAAGTTTTGGCTTATTTAGTTAAATTGGAGCCGGTGAGCTTGTTTCTATATCAAAATACTAGTTTTATTAAGATGATTGTATGAGACAGAAACTAGTAAATTTTATGTCCTTTTATTTTAACATTGGTAATACTTTTAGGTGTATCGGTAATATATAAATATCTCACAAAATAGTAGGTTAAATTACTTACGAGGTACTTACGCCAAAATCAACTAAACAACCTTTAGAGAAAAATCCTATATCTTTAACTATTTTTAAATTCATTACTTAATGATGATTAATATGCCATGTGTTAAATCCTTCATATGTTAGTAAGTTTTATGTAAGCTTAGAGCATACAGAAGTGGCATCCTCCCACAAGGGTTGCCACAATATAGTCCTTCTAAAGTCCCTTTATACTCTATAAAAAATAGTTTAGTTTATGCACGATTCATTAAACGACGGCCACGGTCAAAATCCACTGAACACTTCAGTGATTTTCTGAATGTGCAATTTATTATTTTTTAGAACATCAATTGTAGGCCTTGGTATTTGCAATATTAGGCAATGCAACTATGTATTTCCGACCCTATTCTGCGATCCACTGAACCTTCAATAACATTGACTTTTAACTCCGCAATTAAGAGGTTGGACACTATAACATTAGTTGTTCAACATCAACCTTATGTGACCCATTGAATCATTTGGCAATGCTGATTTCTAACGCCTTTTTGGCACTTTTGCTCCTTTGTCCTATGTTGTTGAGTTTTGCCCTTCCATGTATTTTCATACTTAATTCTACCATCAAACACATAGATTTGTAAGCATGTGAGGCACAACAATACATTGAGGATAATATTTTCTTACCTTTTAAGCTCTGTTGGAGTTTCTGAATATGGACTCATCAACGAATCATCTTGGAACAAGTCTGTATCGTGCTATGGTTCCCCAAAAGTACAAATTTTCACTTAATTTTTAGATTTAAGTAAGGGCAATGAGACAAGTCACAGAACCTTTATAGATGGGATTTTATGAAAATTTCCATCGTTTTGAACGTATTTTTGAAGCCAAAACTCCATATTTTCTCTCTAAACTCATCAAAACTCCTCGACTAAATTCTTCCTAAAGATTTTAGGTTTTAAATACTCAACCATTTAAAGGCCAAGCTTCAAGGTGATTCCCAAGATTCTTCATGTTTCTCCTACCTTTCTCAATACTATTAAGGTATGTGGGTTTCTTCATCCATTGGTCCTTCCACTAATAGAGTCCAAAACACTTTTCAACTCAATCCCTTGAATTTCAAGGTTAATTTCGTTATGGACTCTTCCTATTCCTCTTATTATGCATCATTTACATTGGAAATTGTTATCTATTTGAATTAAAATGCATGAACTCCTTTCAAGGATTGATATCATAAATTTTATGATATTTAAGTTATGTATGCTATGTTACTATGAAATGCTATGAACATTTATGGTTTATGAGATGATTTTTCATAATTCCTTAACTAGGAGTTTCTTAATTATTATGGTGGATTACTTTGAATGGTTTCAAATGATCATGATTTACTTCATTCATGTATATTACTCTTGAATTTCATGATTTTAAGTCCCTATTCATAGACCCACCATGTTTTTGAATAAAGACTATATGATGAAGCATCTTATGAAAATGAAAGGTTTTACTACATGTTATGCAAATCATGAATACTATTAATAATTAAGAGCTATTAAGTATAATGATCCATAATTTAGGAGCCTAAAAGTGTAGAATAGTTGGACAAAAAATGACTTGGAGTTAATTTTATGATGGTGACTTATGGCCCGTAGGAGTAGTTACGACCTATAGGTTTGGTCCTTAAACATGAATTTCAGGAAAGAGAAAGAGTTTCTAAGTGTAGGATAACTCACACACCCATTTACACCCCGTAGAAATGTTTATGGACTATAGGTAGGTTTATGGATGAGGGCCTTAACATGAAAGAAATTTGGAGTTTCTAAAAGTGATCTACGAATTAACAACATGGCCCATTAAATGGTATGCAACCCGTAGAATTCCTTCATGGATAGAGTCCATAAAATTAAAAAAATGACTAAGTGTGGAAGGACTTTATGAGTCTAACCACGACTCGTAAGTCTATATATGGCACATAAAACCTGGTTTTGTAGTTTTGATCTGGAAAATGGTTTCAAGAATTTTGGAAAATATAATAGTACGAACAGGACTTAGAATCTGTGGTTCAAACCAAGGTATGCAAACATGTTTTTGTAGGATAAATCTAGTTGTTTTAATGAAGGGAAATGTTGTCATTATTGTAATTCCTATTCCTAAACTGAGTCATTTTGGTGGACTATGGGACCTTAAATGAGATCTTAAACCCTAAGGAACTCTTATTCTCTTCAATCTTTCAATTCTTAAATATTCCTAAGGCATTATTCCCTCTAGAAAAGGGTCAAATTAAGATAGGGTTTCCAAGGTTCTTTCCAAGGATTCAAGATTTTTTTCCTAAGACTTATAAGGTATGTGAGTTTGATTTATGGGTATCCTTTTATCCATAAAGTTTTTAACAATGTATTTTACCTTTTCTTTAAGTTTCTTTAAGTTATTATGCATACTTGTGATGATTTTATGTTACATAATATTATTAAATGATCTCAATGATGTCTTATGACATTTTATTAAGTATATGCATATATTTATGTTATTAATGATGACCCCAATGAGCTTTGATAATCATGAAGTGTGGGCTATTTTACATGTCTCTAAAATAGTAAATTCTCACGATTTATGTGATTTATAATTGTTCATTTATACAAGCCTAGCTCACCTTGTTTTCAAGAAAACTCTTCCATGATTTATGATGATATTTAAGGTCTTAAAAGATTTATAATTTGTCAAAGATATAAGCATATCGACAATTGCCCTAAAAGATATTTAGTGAGAGGTCCCCAAGATGAAAGGACAATTTCACTTGGTGGTTCCTAAGTTCAAGCTACTCCTATGATTGCTAATGATGATTCAAAGTGTAACAATTATACTAAGTTACATTTTAAAGATTATGTGGTATGACTTAGCACCGAATGTGACATTAAGGAGGGGTTCGATAAGGGAACCTTAGTAGCAACTCTTTGTCTTATTAACTATATGCCACCAGAGGAGTCCTTATAAGCTAGGCAAGTGGATCCATGTAGGTCAATTATGTTATTAAGATGCATGAAAATTTGATGAAGTTCCACCCAGTGAGTGGTCTCTTCATGCCAACGTAGGGCTTATGCTAGATTCCATATTGTAACTTACATGGTCTTATATGTTAGTTAAGGTACTTTCTTATAAATTTATAACTCATTGTTATGACCCTTTATATGTGATCTCTTACGCATGATTTTTCATCCATATTGAGTGATATTCCTTGTGCTTAAGCTCAAATTTATGTACTTTTCATCTCATACAACTTATATGTTATAGTTATAAATGATGGAATTATAATTTCATTCATGTATGTATTTCACATACTTAGTACATTTTAACTTACTAACACATATTGTGCTTAGATGATTTAACCATATAGGGATAGGTACTCCTCCACCGACTCATGGCTACTAATTGGCGTTCAAGACTAGCACTTTTATTTATTATGAGCCCTTAATTTGCGACTCTAACATTTTTCGTTCTAGCCTGTATTTTATTTTGAGATAATGGATATTTTTTCCCTATGAAGCTTTTACATTTTATGTTATTTTATTATAGAGTCTTTTCTATTTGATGGAACTGGTCGTCATTGGTTAAGTCTATTAGTGTACTATTTGGTGCGTTATGGATAAAATTTGTTGGTTATTTATGTTTTTTAATGATATTTCATTGAATTAGAGGCCCATAGACACCCCTCCCTACTTTAAAATTTCATTTCTTTATATTTGTTTCTATTAATGCTTATGATATTTAAGATGGCTTGGATGGGATGCCTTCGAATATCTCATTCATCTTGTGATGATTAGAACCTGTGTCAGATTGTTACAAACTTGGTATGAGAGCATAAGATTTTAAAAATTTCCTCAGATGTCCTTGCATACCCTATTAAGTAGATTCTCATTCAAGATTGTGAAGCACACCACTATAGTGAGTGAGAGGCTATGAGATGGTTCAGGATAGTCCTCCATTCTTTCTTATTCATGTCATGCCTTTAGAGTTGGCTAAATTTATCCTATCACTAGTGACAATCTTCTTCTTATTTCTAGATTATGTTGTCATGAAGAGTGCAGCTCCATATAGGCACTCCAAATTAATATGTCCCTCTACTCCAACAAGATGATGAGTGTCTTATGTGGAGTTCTGAGCCGCCTTCACTTTATTGGCCCATGCATTTTCTAACAAACTAATTGGGAGATAGTCGTTCATCCCCAAGTGCCTACACAATCTACTAGAGTGAGAGACTTCATGCAAATAAACCCTCTAGAGTTATATGGTTCCAACATAGTGGAGGACCCTATTAATTTCATTGAGGAAATGTACCAGGTAGTTGCAATTATGGGTATCCCTTCAAAGGAGAAAGCCGAGTTGGTGGCCTACCAATTCAAAGGGGTATCAAAAATATGGTATGTGCAATACGCGAATGAGAGGGGCCAAGAAATAGGCCCTATTGGATGGGAAGAGTTTAAGTGTGCATTTTTGGATCGATTTTTCTCGATTGAGCTAAGGGAAGCCATGGTCCAAGAATTCATCAACCTTAAACAATGGTCCACTTTTGTGAGGGAGTATGCCCTCAAAATTATAAAGCATTCCAAGTATTTTCCCTTCATGGTTATGGATTCGAGGGCCCGTATGAGCTAACCCATCTCCGGCATCTCTAACTTGGTGTCCAAAGAATGTAAGACGACCATGCTAGTAAAGGATATGGACATCTTGCACTTGATGACTTATACGAAACAATAGAAGAGAAAAAGCTAAAGGAGAGGCCAAGGGAGTCCTAAAGGACTCGGGTAGATAATGGGAGTTATCCTCTCGAAAAGAGAGGTGGTCACAAGTTTCAAGATAGCCAAAAGTAAGGTGGACAGGGGTCTACCAAACTCAGCCTAGCCAGACTACTAAGGACAAAGGGGTACCTCTTAAGCCCTAAAGTCTAAGTTGCCCCAAGTGTTGGATACTCTAAAAGGAAAAGTGCCTAGCCGGGTCCAATGCTTGCTTCAAATATGGAAAGCTCAGCCATTATGCCAAGGATTGTAAAAGTGATGGCGCAAGACCCCAAGGCCAAGGTGAGCAAGTTCAAGGTGCCGAAAGGACGAATTGATTCTATGGTCTCCACGGTCGCTAAGAGATTGAAGAGGCTCTAGATGTTGTCACCGATATGTTGAGAGTTTTTTTATTATGATGCATATGAACTTTTAGAG
>JAOTQJ010204542.1:0-19563 GCA_025642045.1 Solanum sejunctum
TTATAGGCTTTGATCATAGAATTTTTGGATGGTGTAATTGTGAAGGTTATGAATTCTTGTATTGCAAAATAGTTGTGGGATTGTGATCCTTAGAGGCCCAATGCTAAGTGATAATTATATCTACATTCTAATAATTTTCTACATATGATGTATATGTTGTGCTGGGATTTTTCTTTGAGTACAGGCTTGTAGTCTAGCGGTATATGGTTGGGTGTAAAGGAGTTACTTGGTTCTTCATTATTTTACTTTAAATTAGTTTTACTTGCTGAGTACCGTGTGTTTAGTACTCACTCCTCTTGCTACAAAAAAATTATAGGTTACGAGCCCAGATTGTCGTGATACTCTCTACGTTCCTTGTCCGTGGCTTCCTGTGGAGATTGTGAGAGGCAGTTGTTTGTCATAACAACTGGCTTCTTACTCTTATTTATGATTTTGTTCTATTCTAGAGACAATGTCATTTGATACTTGTGTTTTATTTCGAATCTATTGTAATACATTAGAAGCTTGTGCACGTGACAACCAAGTTTTGAGGGATTTTCATTAAGTTAATTTATTATCCATAATTAAACTTTCATATTTATTATAATTTTGCATTTTTAATATTATAGTTTGGTTGTAGGCTGACTTTTCTTGGTGGGATAAGACGAGTGCCATCACGCCCGAATTTTGGGTCATGACAGTTTCACTCCTGAAGTTGCTGGCAATACATCAGGAACCACCACAATCATTATTGTCTAGTCATGCTCAAGATGAATGGATATTTCTAGCAAAGAAAAAAAAATGTTTCATATACAAAAGGACAACATTCTTGAAGCGAAGTGCTCTATAGGAATAGATTTGAAATCTTAATTACTATTTGTTATTTGTAAACATTTCTAAAGTTTTTTAATATTAATGTTGAACAAATACTGGTATTGAATGCTTCAGTTTTCAAGATATTGACAGTAATAATGTCGAATAAATCTTCTTAAAGTAGGAAATTTGCTTAAACAACTGCTTCAGTGACTGACAAATTCTAAGCAAGTAGGAAGTTTGTTTAAGCAACTGATGTATTTGTTGAGAAAATTCTTAAGAAGTAAGGCACTCGCTTCAGCAACTGTTTCACTTGCTAAAATATTTGCTCAACATATCACAGTATTGCTTCAGCAATTTCTATGATTGTTGAGAATAATTTCAACAAGTAATACAGACTTTTTTAGTAATTGTTTTACAAAATCACCACCAAACTCAAGTCTAAATACTATAATATATAACAATTACTCTATTTATCATTTCATATGATTTATATAGTCAAATTACTCAATTAAGATTGATTACGCGTTCAATTACTCGATTTATTGTCTGTTATGAATAAATTAATATGTAATCGTACAAAATTACTACCAAACTCAAGTCTAAATATTATAATGCATCAAATTAATTTATTTATCATTTAATATGACTTATATAATCAATAAATAATCAACTTACTCAATTAAGATTGATTACGAGTTAAATTACTTAGTTTATTGTTTGTTGTGAACAAATTACTATATTACTTTACCTTTACTGTATAATCTGTGCACAACTATAATACAAATGACCAATTGATCAGTGATAAAACTATATCGGGATCATCCCTGGCTAGGTTCTTCCTTAACCCCTCAAGCTACCACCCATGATAGGATTGTCCCTCGTTAGGTGATGCTTTCACCCCTCGGGCTACCACCCATTAATAAACAATACACTTTATCTTTCAATTACATTTGAGATTATTCTTTTGATGGTCATAATATTGGAGCTGTAGGACTGTAGATGTAGCATATGACATATAAATAATCATATAAGATAATATGAGAATGAGAAGAGTATGTTACATAAATAATGAGATGCGTATAAAATGAAACAACTCGTGAACTGTCTTTAGCAACAAGAACCTATGTAACTTGGTATCCATATGTATATGCAGATTTAAAGGTGATTATATATGGAAGCATGTGGAGACATGGTTAATAGTAGTGTTGGAGTTGGTAAATGCCTTTATGTACCGAGAAGGGATCTATGTTTCATGCCAAATGACACGAAATCAAGTAGCCTTACATACCTCGTTCTATGACCTCGTTTCTACCTTGGAGTGGCTGAGTTTTTCCTCAAATATTTATCTATAGTATATTAGGCAATAATACTAATATTAGTAGTGACAAAACACTTCTTGGTAGCCCAAATATCATAAAAACTAACATCCGGGCAGCAAACCTTTAATTACCGACATAAAGGAATTTCTTCAACCTTTTCACTTATAATCATATTTTCTAACAATCATTCTTATGTAAATGTAATATACATCTTATTTCAGACTCTTAATAGTCTTACAACAACCCACAAGATACAACACATAATAATTCTTCACAACATACAAATAAGCGGCACAACATTACATCCTTTCTCCATATTTTTACGTCAACAATTCCAATTCTATTTTAACTTTAACTAAATTGTTTCCAACATTTTTACCACGTAAAACCAATATTATGATATTCCACAAATAGTTCCAAAATAGGAGAAGGTCGTGGAACAACATAATACAATTCTACACAACCTACAAATAGACAGCATAACATCATGTCCCTTTGCCCCATTTTGACGTCGACAATTTCAAACTTGTTCCAACTTTAACCAAACTGTCCTAAATTCATTCATATATAAAAATAGCCTTAAAATTATCTTATAACAGTACCAAAGTAGTCATGAAGGATGTGAAGCAATAGCTTTCCATCCAACAACCTATAAGTTTATACTAAGAACACAATTACGATATCGTTCAAGGACTCACTTTTGTGGACTATATAAGTAGTGTAGCAGCTCAATTCCCTGACTAACAAACTATATCTGGTTAAAAACATAATTCTAACTTCATAATTAAATCAACCAATAAAAGAAAATTCTCTTTGAACAACAAGAAACATTCACAACAATACTTAGGATACAAGCTATCTAGAATTTCCAGCACAACATACTAGCATATACTTGTTGTTTTTCATGAAGAAACCATACTAAATACAAAAATATAATTGCTTAAATTTTACCTAAGGATTCAGGTTTTCCTTCAAGAGCCTTAGAGGATTGTATTTGCAGCTTGGTAAAGTGAAATAGATAGAAGACAAGAGTCTTTAGGAAAGCTGAAAAATTGTTTCAAGTGGAATGACTTTAGGGGATGTTTTGGATCTGTTCTTAAAGACTTCTTTGGACAATTTTCTCTTACATTTTTGACCAGATAATGAAACTTATCAATATATGATGCAACATCTTATCCCTTATACTTGGGCCTAAATGGGTCTCCAAATTAATAGGCCTTTTGCTGCAAATTCTTCTCCTTTACCTTTAATTACTTTGGGCCAAATTTTCAAATGAATTGGGATTGGCTTGGCCCCATTTTCTATGCTTCCTAATCTAAAAGTTTAGTTTATTTATGATATCAAAACATGGGCTAAATTTACCCCCTCAACATGAACTTTATTCACAATCGAACTTGGACAAATTCGACGTCGGGCCTTGTCTCTATTTAACTAGCAAATTTAAGCTAAGAAAGTAGGTTACTCGCTAACTAGATTATTAAGTCCTACAAGTACCTTAACTCTCTAACTTTGTTTAGGACTGTGATCTCTTTAATTTAACACAAAGCATGTATTCATTTGTCCGTCTTAAGCGTTAGATGACATATCGCCCATTAGCATGAGATTCAAGCACATTTATAAATTAGCTCTAATTTAACCAAATCATATCATGTTTTATTTAGATAGAATTAGTACATATGAAATGTGGGGTGTTACATCCTCCATCCCTTAGGAACATTCGTCCTCGAATGTTGGCACAATTGGATAGCTTATCCATGTATAAATCTTTATTTAAATAAACTTTTCACAACATAATAAATATTCAATCATACATACCTATTAGTGTTCCAATTCTGTATGTTGGACTTCCTCTCTAGTTTCAAATAAGTAAGGGTATTTTAATCTCATCGCGTCTTTGGCCTCCTATGTTATTTCTTCTGCTTGCTGGTTTCTCCAAAGTATCTTTACTGAAGCTATTTCTTTATTCCTTAGCTTCTTCACTTGATGATCTAGAATAGAAATAGGTACCTCTTCATAGGTGAGATCTTCTCCAATCTGTACATCCTCAATAGGAGTGATATGAGATAGGTCACCTATGCATTTTTGAAGCATTATGACATGAAAAACTGGATGAACCATTGAAAGCTCTTGGGGTAGCTCTAGTTCATATGCAACCTACCCAAATTTCTTAATAATTTTATATGGCCCAATGTATCATGGGCTCAGTTTTCCTTTCTTACCAAACCTCATAACCCCTTTTATCGGAGACACCTTTAAAAATACCCAGTCTCCTATTGAGAATTCCAGTCCTCTCCTTGTAGCATCCACATATGATTTGTGATGGCTTTGGGCTGTTTCTAGCTACTGCTGTATCACCTTCACTTTTTCCATGGCTTATTGTACTGGATCTAGCCCAAGCAAGGTGGTTTCACCCATTTTAAACCATCCAATTGGCGACCTACATTTCCTTCCATACAAAGCTTCATAAGGTGCCATCTTGATGCTTTAGTGGTAGCTATTATTCTAGGAAAATTCAATAAGTGGCAAATGATCTACCCAACTACCTTTAAAGTCTAATGCACAAGCTCGCAACCTATCTTCAAGTGTCTGAATGGTGCATTCTGCTTGACCATCTATTTGAGGATGGAATGCTATTCTCATATTTACTTGTGTCCCTAAACTCTTTTGGAAGGACTTCCAAACCTCGCAGTGAATTGAGCTCCTCGATCAGATATAATGGAGATTAGAACTCCATGTAGCCTGACTATCTCTTTGAGGTATAGCTTGGTATACTCTTCAGCTATATAATCACTCCTGATAGGTAAAAAGTGTGCTAACTTTATTAGTCTATTAACTATTACCCATATGGAGTCAAACTTCTAAAATAAACGAGGCAAGCCTATAACAAAATTCATGTTGATCATATCCCACTTTCATGTTGGAAGCTCTATGCATTGCATATAACCTCCTAGCTTTTGGTGTTCTACTTTCACTTGTTGACAATTTAGACATTGAGAACAAATTCTGCAAGGTTCATTTTCATGCCTCCCTACCAAAACATTCCCTTCAGGTCATGGTACATCTTAGTTGATTCCCGATGGATGGAATATCGGGAATGATGGGCTTCTTCCATTATCCTCATTCTTAACCCATTAATATTAGGCACACATAATGTATTTTGGTAGTAAAGTACTCCATGTTGTGTAAGGTCAAAGCCCTTTATCATACCCTGACTCACCTTTTCCTTAAGTCATCGTAGATTAGGATCATCGAACTGTTTTTCTTTCACCTCCATTACTAATGAAGACACTATTGTATTATGTACAATAACCCCTTCCTTTGGAGTTTCAAAAAGGCAAACTCCCAAACTTGCTAGTTAACATAGATCCTTATCCACTCCTTGACTTACCATAGCTTGATCACCAGTATTCATGATTGCCTTATTACTCAAAGCATTGGCTACCACATTTGCATTTCCTGGATGGTATAGTATATCAATGTCGTAACTCTTTATTACCTCTAGCCATCTCCAATGTCTTAAATTTAGGTCTTTCTATTTAAAGATGTATTATAGGCTCTTATGATCAATATATATATATATATATATATATATATATATATATCAATGTGAACCCCATACAAATAGTGGCGCCATATTTTCAAAGTAAATACAACTGCTGCTAGCTCAAGATCATGAGTCAGGTAGTTTTTCTCATGTGGTCGTAGTTGTCTAGAAGACAAAGCAGTTACCCTACCGTGTTGTGTCAATACACACCTTAAGCCAACTCTTGAAGCATTACAATACACTGCATGCCCCTCAGATCGTTCTAGAAGTACTAGCACTGGTGCAGAAGTTAGCTTAATTTCAGTTCTTGGAAGCTCCTTCCACATGCATCATTCCATTAGAACTTGGTTGCCTTATGTGTCAACTTTGTTAGGGGTGCATAAATAGATGAAAAACTTTCAACAAACCTCCTATAATAACCTTCCAAACCTAGGAAGCTTTAAACTTCCATGGGTGTTGTTGGTCTTGGCCAATCTCTCACAGCCTCTATCTTTTGTGAATCAGCCCTTATTCCTTCCTCAGATAAAATATGACCCAAGAATGCCACTAATTTTAGCCAAAATTCACATTTAGAAAACTTGGCATAAAACTGTCGATCACGAAGAACCTGTAACACTTGTTGCAAGTGTTTTGCGTGGTCCTATTCTGAACTTGAGTATACCAAGATTTCATCTATAAATACTATCACGAACACTTCTATGAATGGCTTAAATACCCTGTTCATCAAATCCATTAAAACTGTTGCTGCATTCGTTAGCCCAAATGAAATAATGAGAAATTCAAAGTGATCATAGCATGTTCTAAAAGCAATCTTTGGTATATATTCCTCCTTCTCCCTCACTTGGTGATACCCTAATCTAAAATCAATTTTTGAAAAGCATTTGACGCCCTATAACTGATCAAATAAGTCATCAATCCTAGGGATAGGGTATTTATTCTTAATTGTCACCCTATTCAATTGTCGATAGTTGATACACATTCTGAAGGTGCTATCCTTTTGGCGTACAAATAACACCAGTTCACCCCCAGGGGACGCACTAGGTCTTATAAAACCCTTCTCCAGTAGGTCTTTTAGCTACTTTTTAAATTCATGCAATTCTACTGGGGCATTCTATATGCAGGGATAGAAATAAGTTGAGTACCTGGAAGTAAGTTATTGCCAAAATCTACCTCTCATTCTGAAGGTAAGCCTGGAAGTTCTTCAGGGAACACATCAACAAATTCATTCACTACTGGAACTGATTGAAAAGTTGGCTATTCTATCTCTATATCCCTCACTCTAAATAAATGACAAATATAACCCCTTAGATATCATCTTTTCAGCCTTAATGTAAGAGATAAATGTCCTCTTTGGTGCCCCATTAGTGCCTTCCCATTCAAGGACTGCCTCATTTGGAAAGTGGAAGTACACTTTCTTAGTTCGGCAATCCACAGTGGCATAGCAACAAGATAACCAATCCATACTCATTATGACATCAAATTCCACCATTTCTAGCTCAATAAGGTCAGCAAATGTGTCACAATCACAAACAGTTACTACACAGTCATAATAAATCCTTCTAGCCATAATAGATTTTACCAGTTGGTGTAGACACTTCTAATGGTCTATTCAATACTTTTGATGTTCTCTTAAGCTTTACAACAACTAGTGGGATAATGTATGATAGTGTAGAAACAGTGTCAATTAATTCATATACATTATGTGAAAAGATGGAAAATGTATCTGTGACCACAACGGGTGAACCTTTCAAATTTTGCCGACTCCCTAGAGCATAGGTGCAATTCTACACTTCGCTAGAGCTAGCTGCTCCTCTAACACCTCTACCACAACCCATAAGTGCTTGTTGGCCCATACCTAATAAAGGAACTGACGATGATGATGCAACAGATGACCCAGTTGATTGTGCAATATCACCCATACGCGTGCTTGGGTAATCCCTTATCATGTGCCCTGGCGCACCACACCAATAACAAACATCTTTCCCAGCATGACATATACCCAGATGACTTTTTCCACACTAGTTACAAGGTTGGATAGGAGTCATTTGCTGTCCTGCCGAATACCCCGCTGTTCGGGCACCTTGCCCTACACTTCCTAGACTAAACTAATTTCTCCTAGACCCCTGAAGTTATACTGGAGCACTAACTATAGAGTAGGAGGATGATGGCCTAGGTGGTCTATTAGAAAATTGAGGCCTAAGCTCACCTTAGGACCGTGTAAATTGCCCTGAAGATCTGACCCTCTTGGACTGCACCCTTTCTAACTCTTGTGTCCTTCTCCTTTGCCTCTGATCCTCCAATTTCTGTACAAAAGCTTGCATCCTCGCTATGTCCATGTCCTTATTCAATGAAGCAATCATACAGTCTCTAACCAGATACACATCCAATCTATACATATATCGATGAACTCTATCAGCCATAGTAGGGAATTAAATTGGAGGCTATACTCCCTCACACTTATATTCCCTTGGTGGAGATTCAAGAATTGATCTGTACAGGCCTCTTTGATCTCTAATGGCAAGTAATGGTCAAGAAAGGCCTCTTTGAACTCCTTCCAAATAGTTGGGGGAGGATCTATTTGCTTCCAAGCTTCATACCACAATATAGACACCACCTTCAACCTATATATTGCTAACTCTTCTGTACCAGTGACATGCATAACATCTATAGTGCACTGAATTTGATTAATAAAGTCTTGGGAATCGTTATTAGTATCAGACCAAGTAAAGGTTCGAGGGTCCAAAATAAGGAAGTTACATATACTCGTGCCAACTGCCCTATTTGCACCACCTGCACCTATAACTAGACCTTCTTGTTTTTGACCTTGGCCAGCTACTTTACGAGTCAATAGTTGGACTGCATTTCTCAAATCCTACGCAGTTGCATTGATAGGTGATTCTAGGGGAGTTTCACTACTTCTTAGTTCATCAGGAGCTGGAGGGGTTAGAGATGTCCGTGACAAAGACTCATTTTGAGCCTCATTTTGTTGTCTCACATGACTGGGTGTACCCGTAAACACTTCTACTTCCTTCCTTTTACCTTTGTTCTTCCTGGTTTCTTATATACTTGCTCGTTGTATAAAACAATTTAGGAGTTGGACACAATCCACCTATTACACCTAGCTCTATGGCACGATCTAAAGAATGAAAAGAAAGTAACAACTCCTAAATGCCACATTGCCTCCTGCTTATAAATGTGGTGCACAACACATCGATAAACAAGACTTTATATAGACAGCCTTGTAGACTCCCTAGGATTACCCGCTCTGATACCACTTCTGTCACTCCTCGAGTCCCGTTAGTATGGATAGGCACCCGTTGCCGATAAGGCTCAGGAGAACCAACCTATATCTATACACTTTTTAGATATATTCTAAGGGATTTATATCTTCCTTGTGCCTTAAGAAAGTAAACGGTAATAACAAGCCAAAAGAAAATGCATATGGCTAGGCCATTGGGGCCACAGTGTCTAAGGTACGAGATATAACCATACTTTAGTTTACATAGTTTACAAAGCCTCTGGATAAGAGAAAGCATCTAACAAGGGTCGAGACAGGCCTCGGATCGACTAACTATACAATATAAACATATAAGCTCTAGATACACACAAAGCTCTGAAACAACCTGGAGCTTGTAACGGCAGCTGGATGTCCTGTACTCTACTGGGGAGATTTACTAGCACCTGTATCTGCAGCATGAATTGCAGGGCCCCCGTAAGGGACGTCAATACGAGATAATGTACTGAATATGTAAGGTAGGAAATATTGTATATGACATAATAACTCAAATGAAACTATGTACTGGTGTAGGATAAGAGACCACCTTTGGTTATACTTTGGAATCATGTACTTTGTCTTCTTTATATTACTTTACCTTTACTGTATAATCTGTGCACAACTGTAATACAAATGACCAATTGATCAGTGGTAAAACTTTATTGGGATTGTCCCTGGCTAGGTTCTTCCTTAATCCCTCAGGCTACCACCCATGATAGGATTGTCCGTGGCTAGGTGATGCTTCCACCCCTCGGGCTACCACCCATCAATAAACAATACACTTTATCTTTCAATTACATTTGAGATTATTCTTTTTGGTGGTCATAATATTGGAGTTGTAGGACTGTAGATGTAGCATATGACATATAAATAATCAAATAAGATAATATGACAATGAGAAGAGTTAGTTACATAAATAATGGATGCATGTGAAATGAAACAACTCGTGAACTTTCTTTAGCAATAAGAACCTATGTAACTTGGTATCCATGTGTATATACAGATTTGAACGTGATTATATATGGCAGCATGTGAACATATGAAATAGTGGAGACACAGTTAAGAGTTGCGTTGGAGTTGGTAAATGCCTTTATGTACCAACAAGGGATCTATGTTTCATGCCAAACGATATGAAATCAAGTAGCCTTACATACCCCGTTGTATGACCTCGTTACTATATTAAAGTGGATGCATTTTCCCTTAAATATTTATCTACAGTATACTAGGCAATAAGACTAGTATTATCAGCAACAAAACACTTTTTGGCAGCCTAATACCATAAAAACTAACATCCGGGTAGCAAACTTTTAATTAGCGATGCAAAGGCATTTCTTAACCCTTTTCACTTATAATCGTATTTTCTGACAACCATGCTTATCTACATATAATATACATCTTATTTCAGACTCTTAACAGTCTTACAATAGCCCACAAGATAAAACACATAACAATTCTTCACAACATACAAACAAGCGGTACAACGTTATATCCTTTCTCCACACTTCAATGTTAACAATCCCAAATCTGTTTTAACTTTACCTAAATTGTTTTCAATATTTTTTAACACAAAAACCTAGTATTAAGATAGTCCAAAAATAGTCCCCAAGAAGGTAAAGGTCATGCAACAACATATTACAATTCTACACAACCTACAAATGAACAGCATAACGTTATATCCCTTTGCCCCATTTTGACGTCGATAATTCCAAACCTATTCCAACTTTAACCAAACTATACTAAACACATATATACATAAAAACAGACTTAAAATAGTCTTATAATAGTACCAAAGTAGTCATGAAGGACGTGAGGCAATAGCTTTTCATCCAACAACCCATAAGTTTATACTGAGAACACAATTACGATATCTTATAAGGACTCACTTTTGTGGACTGTAAAAGTGGTGAAGCATCTCAATTCCATGACTAGAAAACTATACCTTGTTAAAAACATAAGTATTACTTGATAATTCAGCCAAACAATAAAAGAAAATCCTCTTTTAACAACAAGAAACTTTCACAACAATACATAGGACACAAGTTGTCCAGAATTTCCAGCACAACATATTAGCATATACTTCTTGTGTTTCATGAAGAAACTATACTAAATACACAACTATAATTGATTACCTTTGTCTTAAAGATTTAGGTTTTGCTTCAAGAGCCTTAGAGGATTGTATTTGCAGCTTGGTAAAGTGAAATAGATAGAAGACAAGAGTCTTTCAGAAAGCTGAAACATTATTTCAAGTGGAATGACTTTAGGGGCTGGTTTGGATCCATTTTTAAAGACTTCTTTGACCAATTTTCTCTTGAACCTTTTGACCAGATAATGAAACCTATCAATACACTCGTGATGCAGCATCTTATCCCTTAGACTTGGGCCTAAATGGGTCTCCAAATTAATGGGCCTTTTGCTGGCCATTCTTCTCCTTTTCCTTTAATTACTTTGGGCCAAATTTTCAAATGAATTGGGATGGGCTTGGCCCCATTTTCTATGCTTACTAAACTGAAAATTCAGTTCATTTATAAGTCAAAACATTGTCTAAACTTACCCCCTTAACATGAACTTTATTCGTAGTCGAACTTGGATAAATTCGACGTCGGGCCTTGTCACTATTTAGCTAGCAAATTTAAGCTAATCAAGTAGGTGACTCACCAACTTGATTATTAAGTCCTACATGTACCTCAACTCTCTCACTTTGTTTAGGGCTGTGATCTCCTCAATTTAACACAAAACATGTATACATTAGACCCTCTTAAGCGTTAGATGCACATATCGCCCATTAACACGAGATTCAAACACTTTTAAAAATTGGCGCTAATTTAACCAAACCATATCATGTTTCATTTAGATAGCATTAGTACATATGAAATGTGGAGTGTTGGACTATCATTTATCCTAATCATCCATATCAATAAGAGTACTAAATTTTTTTTTAATTTTTTTAATATCGGCACAAACAAACAAAAATTAAATAAAAAGAATAAAATACTAAAAAAAAAGTAAAAACAATACTTAAATAATAAAAGAAAAAAATATAACCTAGAAAAATAATTAATTTCTAAGTACACGGCAATGACGCCTCAAACTTGTTGCTTCCTTAGCACATGCAATTGTATGTGGTCAACCTAAGTATTATAGTGACTCCTTTTAGAAATTGGATGTTGAACACAAAGGACTTGTCAGTTAATTATTTACAAAGTTATATTAATTCTAGGTATTTATTTAAGCGGTGAACAATTAACCAAAAGAGATATTTTACACAATTAATGAATGAATCGATCTAAGATTATGGTTTAACTAATTATCATGTTTAACCTCAATTTCGTCAAATTATTTGATTATGTTGCTGATTCACAAGGTAAAAATTACCTAAATGGGCTTGC
Source organism: Solanum sejunctum (assembly GCA_025642045.1). Classification (NCBI taxonomy): domain Eukaryota; kingdom Viridiplantae; phylum Streptophyta; class Magnoliopsida; order Solanales; family Solanaceae; genus Solanum; species Solanum sejunctum. The sequence continues at coordinate 12,319 of JAOTQJ010204542.1, forward strand.
ATGCCTCTATTGGCCTACCGTTATTGATTGCCTAACTACATCGTTGAGCGGGGATAGTCATATCAAAAGTTCTTTAACATTATCTTACGGTATTTTGAACAAAGTGAAGTGTAAGGGTAGTTGTCACGGGTCTCCCATACACGAATCAACCTAGTTTTCTAGTTGAACATGCTCCCTACATTACTATATTGTTCATTCCTACATCTTTCGAATTCAGAATGAACAACTAATTTACCCCCTAGTTGGCCAAACTCTTAAGTATAGATAAAAGTAATATAAAAACAACTAATATGACAAAAAAATATTTCAAAATAATAATGACTAAATAATTATCTTATTATCTACTATAATCTTAGAAAGAGCAGTTTAACTCCGCATAGACATAAAAGAATTACCAAAAATTATTCAAAGAAAAATATAAAAGTAAATATTGTTGAAGAATAAAAGATTAAACCAAAATTCTTCGGCCTCTATGGCAGCTTCTATCACTCTCTAAGTCAAAAGTTTAAGTCAAATCTAATTTTATGGAATATTTATAGGTGTATGAAGAAACCTCAAAAAAATAATTAAGTCCAAAATAAATTGAGAAAGCCAAATCTGGAAGAAATTAGGTTTTCACGCAAAACAGTACTGTACGCCTCCTCCAAAAATTCAATGCTATCCACGTAGCAGCTTCTTCCAATTTGCAAATTGCAAATTGCAATTTCTTTGCGCCATTATATATAATAATATATATTATTATACTCACTTTAATCTATTAAGCTACTTGCTTGAATTTGCTTCTATAACCTTTTTTTAATTCGTTTGAGCTCTAAATCTCTTCATTTTCGTGCCAATTTAATCCTACAAATAAAACGCATAATTTAGCACAATTCATAAAATTTATGCTCAAAAAAGATAAATAAAAGTATTAAATATGAGGTAAATAATGACTAAAAATATGTATTTTTGGCCTCACATCAATCATGCATGCCATATTGAGGTTACACTTATCTGTTGCTTATTGTTAATGCATTTTGACTATATTGGCTTATGACTTGTTGTATTGCTAACACATACTCTACGTCTACATGTTATTACCATATAGAATCTAGCACAATTTGATCATCCTCCACGTGGCTAGTATGATCCTTTGAAGCAACCTTTGGTGAGTCCTCAAGTCTGAGGACACTATGTTTATTACTCTTGTTATTTTGAGATTTCTTTATATACGTCGAACATTTACTACTATAAGGGTGAGCCCGAAAAGTGTCTTGGCCCCCGCTACGTTCCATGTTAGAGGTGTTGTTGGATATTATGATGTACTTATGCTTGTGTTTAACTATTCAATGCTTTAATAATTATTAAAGACTTCCCTTAGTCCCACTTCCATATTTATTATATCTCTTGTTGTTGTTTACTTTGCTTCCGCGACCAAGGATGTGTAATTGATATGCTAAGAGGCTCGTTAAGGCGTCTTCGGGTTCCCATTAATCGTGTCAAGTCTATGAACTAGGCTTGGTCGTGACACCCAAACTTAGCTTATAAGAGAGAAAACAATTGCAAAGCGTAAGACACGCATTTCAAAGCACGCAAGCAAATTTTAAAGGTAAAAATACGAAGAACTTACCTTAATCACATGTGGAACTTGTGAGTGTACTTTTCTCTAGTTAGTCTACTATTTTGGGATGAAAATAGCAGAACTTTAGCATTAAAAGGTTGAAATAGCCAACATAAAGTTTGGCTTGACCAGATCCGACCCATGACCCAGTTTCCTACTCGGGTAGTCACTGTAAAACGGTCATAACTTTTTCTTTTGAGGAACGGATAATACGCAGTTTTGTGCATTGCAAACTAGACCCATAGATCTTTGGATTGATAGGTATGGACCTTCTAACTACTTATAGTTTGGGAGATATGACTTAATACATTTGACCCAAATTTAAGAAGGATTTTTTAACGAAATTGTATCGAACTCTGGGTAGCCAACTTTTATTTTGCAACTATCTTGATTCCAAAACTTAGTGTATAACTTTTGTGCTATCAAAAGTAACCTTTAAAAGTCCATTATTTGAAAATTATCCACTCTTAGTCCCATCTGACAACAGAATCTTAATTTAAACCTTTTGAAAAGGGCAAGGTGCCACTCGGGCCATTTGTTTAATCCTGATTGTGCATTTAGAGGGGATTCCTTTGTATTAAATCTTTAAGTCCTTGATAGTACCACCTATTGGCAGCCTTATAATCCTTACATCCTACCCATAATAATATTTGTCTTATATAACATACCACCCTGTACTATTATGGAAGACGAGAAACACGGGGTCTCATATAAGTGATGGATTGTGGTTGAGTCTGACCACCCTCAACCTATGTGGTGGCCTCCTCAGTAGTAGTACCATGACTGGAGGGGCTAACTCTGCTCACGTGCTCGAGTGCATGAGATTGTCATAGATCCTCCTCCTGTCTCGACTGCCTCAAGACAAACTCATGCTCCTCCTGCACATTCAGCCCCATATGTAATTGTGCAACATCTGGATCATCATCCAGGCAGGGCCAACTCAAGAACAAATAGATCCATTATCAACAGCAGGAATGTAGTCTCTGGTAGTTTCATCAGTGCTGCCAATGCTGCTGTTATGTATTCCCAAAGTCATTGGATCTCTGTCTGTATAGCCATCATATCTGCTAGCTAGGGCATACTCAAGCTCCACTGGACCTTCAACTTAAAGGCATCAATGCGGGCATCCACAGAGGAAATACGATTCTGAATAGCAGCGACCATATATGCCTGCATGCAGCCCTTTGACTCTATGATGGCCTGGCGGACCCAAGCCCTAATCTGCTGAACTAACTGAGTCAACTACGACTCAGTTTGTGACAATATCTATGCCATGGCCTTGATAGATACTCCGGACACATAAACTATGCCTACGGGTGCTGTCTGTGATGAAGTGGCCTGTGGTGCACAAGTAGTAGTAGTAGGTCCCCTCCACTCAGCTACCTCAGTTTGTCAGGGCCTCTCCTCTGTGGCAGCATCAGTGGTGGTGTTGGTAGGTGGAAACTCAGGTGGTGGCATTGAAGCGAACATCTCTAGCATAGGAGATGGCTGGTGCGGTGCTCGCTGGAGTGCTACAGGGTTCTCCTCAACCTTAATAAAGCTGACATTCAAAGTATGTTGGATATCGATAAATGAGTCCAGCTAGTGTAGACTCTCTACCCTCGACTCTTGGCTAAGTCTGCAAATCAAGCATGGGAAGGGAATGGATGTAGACCTCTTCAAGGACACCTAATCGATTCGCTCAGCGATGAGGTGGGTCCAATCTATCTCATAGCCAACTAAGATGCTGGCAATTAGCACTGTATGCTCTGGTGTCAAAGTACAATTTACAAGCATCAACCAAATGTATGATTTGATAATCACCCACAAATATTTTGTTTTAAAACTGAGGGAAGCCTTCATGATAGGTTTCGAGTGACTGGCTACCCATGCAGGCTTCGGACCCTGCTCAGCAATCAAACTAGCCACCCATCTCATCAAGCCAGCTCTGCGGTCTGCATCTCTCATCAAGCTTAAGTCCCTAGTCTACTGTACTCTATGGTTGAACTTTGCTATGGATCTGAAGGCTGGGATCTCGAGCAAAAATAACATACGATAGAGGTGTTCTCCTAATATCCACCTGCCAACCTCTCACTCTAGTTTGTGTCAGTTTGGGCTGAGTGAGGGGCTTCTTACACTTAGGAAGAATGCTCTGAATAGTGGTTGCATATGATGCATTGAATTATCTTACTATGGTCAACGATTACCTACCTAGCGATTTGGTCAGCCACTAGAGCCTATATAGTCTAATAGTGTCCTGCAGACCGAGGACACTATCAAATCTGGCTGAGATGACCCAAGGCTCCTCATCAATAAGGTGGGCTAACTTGCCCTACTTTGTAGTTTGCACGTCCTCTATATATATGTTCCCCATATGTGTGACATATCACTGACTAGTAAGAGCATCTGGGGTGATGGTGATGCCTATGGTGCGGCAGATGACTCTATATCTGACTTGTCATCGGAGCCTAACTCTGAGCTGGACTCCTCTTTGGATAGAGTCTTCGGTATAGAGCTTCTCTTATCGTAGTCTCCCTCATCAGCCTGGGGAGTACGGATGATAAGGGCCTAGGTCTACCCAAGTCTAGCGAGAACACGAGCCTGTGGTCTGTTAGGATCCGGTTCAGGTCAAACGCTAAGATCCTCTAGTCATCCACTAAGTGTAGGGGTCTGCTCCTCACCCGAGGGCTTATCTCTGAGCCTCCTCCGCATGGCCTTGATTTCCTCACTTCTTGCTTTCGGGGCTATAGCAACTAAAACATACCCATTTGTACACCATTGTTAGCCCCATAAATCAGAAAATGAAATACAAAAACATATTAGACTTAGTTGCTGAAGGGTTTACAAAGCACCTAAAAGGGCCTTAGTGGAAACTACGAGCTATAGAAGGTTTTTGTAAAAATAGTGTTCACCATTTTTTATTTACTGGAATGATATCTATGAGACCAGGTACGACTCATAGAAGGTTATATAAGTCATAAGATGAGTCATAGATGATTTTAGAGCTTGAATACATTGCAGACAGGGATCTATGACTCGTAGAAGGTCTTATCTGATGGATACTAAGAAACTTTAGGTTTCTGGAATCTTATATGAGGGGAAATTATGACTCGTGGAATGTTCCAGGGGTCATAAAAGCTATTTGTAGACCAGAAAACTCTTTCACATGAGTTTCTAAGTATATCAACATAGCCCCGATACAACTTTTTTGACCTATTCTGCCAGCATCAAAGCAATGCGCACACACCCAACATGATTGATAATATAATAAACAATATTCCAACATGATAATTAACATAAATACCCCATCAAAAAATTATTAAACATGTTTTGCCAACCTTTCTAACCCCATATGAATAAACTAACATCAAAAAACCTAACCTATGCCATCACACACTGAATTTCATACACATAACTGATTTATTTCCAGTGGTGAGAGATTACACAGGTGTCAAACATATCATTCAAATGTAAAACAAATCCACTATACAAACTTTCTATACTAAGCATATCATCAAGAATAAGCAACTATAATTTAACTATCAAACATAGCAGTTTTAACTCATGGGTTTGTGTCTAAGCTAACCGTACCTAACTTATATTTTTAACCTAACCATACAATAATTGGTCAATCAATGGTGTTTAAAGGACCAAAAATTTACCAAATTAAGTAATTAGAATGTAGAAATTAGAGGAGGTGATAAGACAGTAACACTCCTAGGCTGTCGAAAAAGCTTGTCAAAAAATGATGGTGCTGCTGCCGTCGGTGGTCAAAGAAATTTTGATGGGTTTTGGCTAGGTAGATTTTGTAATAAGGGAAAGAAACAGGGTCAAAATATTTTGACCATAATATTTATAGTTTGACCAGGTCAGTCAAAACTGATGGGCTCGCACTCTATGAAACACTGATTACAGGCCCTAGAGTGGTTCATTGCTTGTAAATTATGCTTTTGTAGAACATCCAAACCCTGGTTTTGAGGATTGGATTTCACAAACCAGTCTATGAGTTATAGAGTGAAGTATGACTCATAGATTTTATCATAGAGACCCCAACAATTTGTCAAAAAGTCAAAAAACTTACTTGAGATCTACGAGCCCCGTTAACAACCTGCAGTTATATCTACAGGCCATAAAGTTAGCTCTTGGACTAGAGTGCACAACATTTTGCTTACTGGATGTGTATACGAGATGGATTATGGGTTGTAGAGTGATGTACGACCTATAGAACCAATCAAAGAGACATTTCCTTGGCTTACTTCGCCATGTATTGCACATTCTTCATATAACACAATGTTACCCTATATGCAACTAGCCCAATGTCCAAAATTCTAACAAAAATGCAAAAAACAAAACTACTTACAAGTACAAAAGCTAAACATAAAACTACAACTACAGGTATTACATCAAAGACCCTTGGGTTGCCTCCCAAGTAGTGCCTGATTTATTATCGCGGCATCAACCGGACAACTTGGTTACTCAGACTTCACCAAGGGACCAAACCTCGTTCTTAAAATCATCCAGCCTCTCATAGACTGACAAAATATTAAAGATAGCTTCTTCATTATTTAATCTAAGCCTAAGATGACGAACTTCCATATACTAGTACTTGACCAATTGCTAGGAATAACCTTCCTAAGATGATTGGGACATTGAAGTCGACATCGCAATCTAGGATCACAAAGTCTACAGCGAATATGAACTTGTCAACCTTAACAAGTATATCATACAATATCCCCATAGGATTTTTCACCGTGCAGTCTGCCATCAATAACCATATGCTCATTGAAGTACGACTCCTAATCCTAGCTTCTTGAAGACTGCAATTGGCATCAAATTAATGCTGGGACCAATATCACACAATGCCCTTGCGAACTCCATATCTCCAACTGTACAAGGTATGGTAAAAGCATTGGATTGTATCACTTTTAAACTAAGGACCTCATAGCAATCATACTACAATGTTAAGGGTTTTGGGATTGCTCCTGACTCACAGTAAGCTTCTTTTTGACTAAGTCCGTCATGTACTTTGCTTACCTTGGTATCTTCTCTATGCCTCAGTGAGAGGGATGCTGATGAAGAGTTGTTTTAGCATGGAGGCTTGAACTTGCCTCCTTCTTCTTCTTCTTTATAATTCTTTGAAGGAAGGGAAGAGGAGGCCTAGGAATGAGATTCATCCTCTGTGGCACATTTATAGCTTCACTAACCCTATCTTTGCCATGATCATCTCTAATATCCGTATCTTTGACCTTAACTGTCTCCTCTCAAACATTATCTTCATCTACCGATATGGGAGAATCAATGGTACTCTTTCCACCACGAGTAGTAACCGCCATACACTGGCCTTTATTCTTAGGATTCTAAACTATGTTGTTAGGAAGTGTACCCATTTGACGCTGGTTTAGTTGAGTTAACACTTGAACAAACTATTGCTCAAGCTATTTGATGGCTATAGAATGAGACTCAATTTTCAGATTTATGCCCATCTTTATTGGTTTATCAGTATAGCCAGGGGGATATGAATATAAGAGTATGCGGCCTTAGGTTCAATTCAGTGACTAGTAATTCACTAGATATTATACGTACCATGAGTGTAGGATAGCCTCTTTATAGAATGGTGTATTTATTTCCTGTATACAAGCTTTTGCTAAGACTACAGAGGACTTTTC
>JAOTQJ010204563.1:0-19561 GCA_025642045.1 Solanum sejunctum
TATATGTGTATATGTTTCTGTTTGTTCTGGGAGCTGCTGCAGGTGCGGTTAGTCAATAAAATAGAGGAAACTCTGCCAAAATTTTGATAGAATTTCGGATAGGTTATAAAGGAATCTGGTTTAGTATGTGTTTGCGTGCCCCTATCGGGCACTGGTCACAACCCCAGGATGGGGTCTGACATAAAGAATATACCACTATATGAAGGATCAGGTAAGGTAAGGTATAGTCTTCCTTGGCAAAGTAGTCTACTATTTTACTTAGTGTAGAGGAAACATCATGATTTTATGTAATAGTCTACATAGTGTTATATATCAGCTATGATCCTATTTTCACATATATATGCTAAGGTTAATGGTGGATTTACGCTACTTCTTCTCATGATTTTTAAATCACATGCTTATACATATTGTGTTCATTTCCTATTTGTTATGATTATGCTTATTGATATTATTGTGATGTCATTTGCTTCAAGGCATACCTACATACTTAGTACATTTAATGTGCTAAAGCATACTTCTTTTCCTAAATGATCTAATCATGTAAGGACAGATGACGAGAATATTATTCCATAGTGAGGCTAGTATTTAGATTACAAGACTTGTTGGTGAGCTCCTATGCTTCGGAAACAATCCCTTATGATGTTTTTCCTTTATGTTAAAAACTTTAGTAGTTTCTTTGTTATGATGTATGTTTTGAGGGTGAACTAGTAAGCTATTTACTAGCCTCCACAAAGATCTATAATGTAGAAGCATGAATTGGACCTTAATGGGCTTGATGTATTTTCCTTCTGAAACTATGGCACTCTTGCTTATATATACATATTCGCCTGCCTATTCCCTTGTGTATGGTTATTTTACCTAATAAATGCTTATGATATGAATACGAGGCTTTAATGGGACACCTTCAGGCATCATATTCACCGTGTCAAGGCTAGGCCTTACATCTAGGTTGTGACAAAAGTGGTATCAGAGCACATGGTTTGAAAGCTTCCTAGGCAGTACAATATACCTTATCGAGCAGAATCTTGTTCATTGGTGTGAAGTGTTCCACATCCATGAATGTAAGACTATGAGACATTTAAGGAAAAAACCTACTTCTTTTAAACTCTACGTCGTGCCTTTGAAGCTTCCGTATCTTAGTATTTGTCCCTTAGTAATTTTAGAAATGGCTCCACGACATGCTCCATTGGCAAAGGGGAACGATGCTAACACTAATTAAGTTCCTTAAATCCATTGGGTGGACCAGGTATCCAATGTTGAGTTGAGAGTTGCGATGACAATGCTGGGTCAAGTTGTTGCTTCTCCAAAGACTCCTACTCCTACCACAAGGATAAGGGATTTTGCTAGAATAAACTCCCTTTAGTTTCATGGTTTGAAGGGGAATGAGAATCTACAAGATTTTTATCACGACCCAAGCCTAGGGCCTAGACGTGACCCGCGAATGCGTAATCCAAAGGAACCCCAAACAAGTTTTACAGAATATCATTACACATCCTTGATCTCAGAAGCAATTAAAATGACAATGAAAGATAATCACAAACAAGGGAATAATAACTAAGGGTAAACTTCCATATTATAACATCAAGAAACAAGGGAGTCAAGTCTCGTAGCATAAATACATAGCATGTTCCAACAATACCTCTACTAAATAGATAAGAGCGGGGGCTACGACAAATGACTGGGCTCACCTTCATAGACAATACATAAGTAAAGAAAAGATAGTCTTAGTACATAGAAAGAGATCATAAGTACGTCCCCAAAATGGAGAACTCACCAACAAGCTTGAGAGATAATCGTGCTAGCCACGTGAAGGAGGATGATGATCAAGTGGTGCACCAATTCCTACATGGTTACATCATATAGGTATAGAGTATGTGTTAGTATATTTGAATGTACTAAGTATGTAAGATGCAATGCAACAAGTGATATTATCATAATCAAATTGCATAAACACAGAAAATGAGTATATATATCAATATGGTATGCATGGAAGATGCTTAATCATAAAGTAAGTGTAAGGAATGACCATTCTTAGAGCAATCTATGGCCTATCACCCCCTTGGATACGCATGAGTTATAAACCCCTTCATGAGGTTGAAGGAGTACAAACACCCCAACAAGGCTGATGGAGTACAAACTCCCTAACAAGGTTGATGGGTACAAACCCCCTACAAGGTTGATGGGTACCAACCTCAAATGAGGTTACCTAGGACTACCACCCCCTGAGCTAGGCGATTGAGGTATCAACCCCTCAACAAGGTTAACCGAGCCAACAACTCCCCGAGCTAGGCTTAGTCATCCCTAAAACTATAGAGATAATATAATACATATACACTCCTTTCATCATTATATACATACGTTCCTTTTCATCATCATTTCGTTATCATTAAATCATCCTTTCATCGTCATATAGTCATTTAACTCGTAAGACATGCATGGGACCTTCAATTCCTCAAGAAACTACACCCTGACATTTTATCAAACATTTAGAGTATGTGTAGTGCTAGCACAAAACCATGCAATTCAAGAGTATTATAGTGCTAAAAATATAATGTAAATCCATCAATAGATACTTGGTAACACCTTCAAGCAATATACATCAAAACACTTCATCAAATTCCATAACAGATCTTAGATTGATTGCCCAAAACATAATAAAATAGTCATAATTTTATAAACCCAAACATAGCGTTCAAAGAAATTCATGATAAGAAACACCCATTATAAATAAACTTTAAATCATGCAAATTCTGAGAAAAAGGAAGCTTGGTTATCATGGGTGGAAGGAGTCCATAAAAGAAACTCACATACCTTAGCTTTGAAAATAAACTTGATAAAGATCGGAGATGGAGACTTGAAGATTTGGAGGAAGTCCTTAAATCCCGATGAGGTTTTGAGACTTGAATTTTAGGAAATGAAAATTGGTTATGTGTTTGAATGAGTATTGGGAGATGCTTAGAATGATATGAGGGTAAAAATGGCTAAGTATAGATATATTCACATTTGGGAACGCTTGGGCCCAAGACCCAAAAGCTTGGACTGAGATAAAAATCACTGATAGAGAAATATACAAGTCCGCGCATGGTCCGCGATGTGGACCTATCGTAAAGGCAAGATTTACACAGGTTTGTGACAATATTGTGGAAATCAAAAAATATGAAAAAATAAAATTGTTGATCGTTTGCTCTTACGTCTGAGTTAGATCCATTTCCCATTCAATTTGAACCCTTGATAAAGAATATGAAGTCTGATTTTTGATATCATATACAAATTTTAAGATATATGAAAATAACGATTCCGGGAACTTTCAGGGCACATTTTCGGGAAACTTTTGGGGTCGTTACAATATCTCGCCCTTGGAAACATTCACTTTTGAATGCCAAATACATATATATGAGAGATGTAAAAATGACAAACTTCAGCCCACATAAGGATGCAACAATGCACTTAAACATCATTTCAAAAATCTTATCATAAGTGTTAAATCATCATGAACTTGTCAATTTAAACATGAATGTATGCAATGGCATAAAGGCTAAACTTAAGACATGAGATCATGTAAAGGACTTAGATCAATACCTTAAGCTTAAGTGGAGTGGAAAATGTAAAAATATCGCTTGTACATACCCGCTTCGGCTTCCCAAGTAGTACTTTGAACTTATTGATTTTTCCAAAGTACCTTAATTGAAGCCACTTCTTTGTTCCTCAATCTATTTAACTGCCTGTCAAAAATATGAACGGAACCACTTCAAAGGTCAAATTATCTTCAACAGCACCCGTAACATCATAAGGTACAATAGCATTCGGATCACCCACACATTTCCTCAACATAGATACATGAAACACCAATGAACCAAATCCATTTCTCTAGGCAATTCCAAATCATAAACTACCTTATCAACCCTCTTCATAAACCTATAATGACCCATGTATCTTGGGGTCAACATGCCCTTCTTACAAAAATGGACTAAATCCTTTATGGGTGACACCTTTAAATAGACCAAATCATCAACTTTGAATTCAAGCTCCCTTCTCCTCATATCGACATAAGACTTTTAACTACTTTGGGATGTCTTTAGCCTTTCCCTAATCATTCTAACCTTTTCAAGAGCCTCTATAACATGATCTGGTCCTAACAAGACCACCTCACTAGCCTCAATCCACCCAAACAGTAATCTACAATGCCTACCATAAAGAACCTCAAAAGGAGCCATACCGATGCTAAAATGATATCTATTATTTTTAAGCTCCAATACACAAGTCCAAAGTATTTCCTCAAATGTTTGGATAGTCTTTTCTGCTTGGCCATCAATTTGAGGATGTAGGGCAGTAGAAACATCAACTCTTGTGCCAAGGCCCCTTTGGAAGGACCTCCAAAAATGTGAAGCAAATTGAGCTCCACGATCTTATATGATGGACAAAGGAACTCCATGTAACCTCACCAAGTCATGAATGTACAACCTTGCATACTCTTCAGCCCTATATGTTGTCTTAACTAGTAGAAAGTGAGTCAATTTTGTCATCCTATCAACCACAACCCAAATGGAATCAAATTCCTCACTAGTCTTGGACAACTTAACCACAAAATCCATATGAATCACCTCCCACTTCAAAGTAGGAACCTCTATGTTTTGGGTTAGGCCACCCTACCTTTGATGTTTGGCTTTTACTTGTTGATAACTATGGTAATCGGACACAAATTTTGTAATATCCTTCTTCATGCCTCCCTATCAACACACCTCTCGCAAATCCCTATACATGTTAGTAGAACCAAGGTGAATAAAATAAGAAGAACTGTGAGCCTCATCAATAATTCTCTCTCTTAAGCCATCAACTCAAAGTACACACAACCTACCTTGGTATCTAACTGCACTATCTCCCCCTTGGGAGAAAACCTCCACTTTCCCATCACTAATCAAGACCTTCAATTCTAGTAGGGAGGGATCAAGATCTTGCTTAGCTTTCACCTCCTCAACCAATGAAGATTTAGAAATATCAACAACAACAATATGACGATTATCTACTTTCCACAATTTAACTCTCAATCTAGCCAAATGATGGACCTCCCTAGCCACCTCCCTATCACAACCATCAACATAAGCTAGGCTACCTAGAGAAACCCTACTCAAAGTATCCATCACCATATTAGCCTTACCTAGAGGATAATGCACACTCATACCATAGTCCTTAAGGAGTTCTAAATATATTCTTTGCCTCAACTTAAGATCTTTTTAAGTAAAGACATATTGGACGCTCTTATGATCGGTGAACACATAGACATGTACGCTATACAAGTAATGTTGCCAAATATTTAATGCTAATACCACGACGGCTAGTTCAAGATCATGGATAGGGTAGTTCTTTTCACACACCTTGAGTTTCCTAGAAGCATAGATTATTACCTTATAATTTTGCATTAGAACACAAACTAACCAAATTCTAGCAGCATCACAATACACAACAAAACCCTTTAGCCCATCCGGTAGTGGCAAAATAGGAGCAAACTTAAGATTATCTTTCAATTTTTGGAAGCTCCTCTCATACTCATTGGTTCACAGCAACTTGGCATTCATTTGAGTCAATTTTGTCATAGGGAAAGTAATAGAAGAGAACCCATTCATAAACCTCTGATAGTAACCCGCCAAGCCTAAGAAACTCCTAATGTCTAATGGGGTCAATGGTCTAGGCTAATTTCTAATCGCATAAATCTTTTTAGGATCCACCTTAATACCATCCATTGACACCATATATCCGAGGAAGACAACCTCCCTCATCAACAATTCACACTTTTCATATTTAATATATAGCCCCTCCTCCTTTAATCTTTCATAACCCTCAAATGAGCCCTATGCTTCTCCTCACCTCTAGAATAGATCAAAGTATCATCAATCAATACCACAATAAATGAATCAAGGTAAGGTTTCAAAACCCTATTCATAAGGTCCATGAAGATGGCCGGTGCATTGGTCAACATAAAGTATATCACACCAAACTCGTAATGCCCATACCTTGTTCGAAAGTCCATCTTAGGAATATCACGCTCCATCACCTTCAACTGATGATACCCGAACCGAAGACTAATCTTAGAGGAATGGCTAGCCCCTTGCAATTGGTCAAACAGATCACCAATTCTGTTAAGAGGATATCTATTTTTGATGGTGACCCTATTATGTTGCCTGTAGTCAATACACATCCTAAGGGACCTATCCTACTTTATCACAAACAACACCGGTGCACCCCAAGGTGATTGGCCGTATAATAAATCCTTCTCCAATAAGTCCCTCAATTGTTCCTTCAACTCCTTCAACTCTGCCAAGGCTATATAGTATGGGGAATAGAAATGGGTAGAGTATTAGGGAGGAGGTCTATACAAAGTCTATTTCCCTTTAGGGAGGAATACGAGGAAGGCCATTTGGAAAGACATCGAGAAAATCATTTATGACAAGAACCGACTCTATGGGACGGACCTTGGACTCCGCATCCCTAATCCTCACAAGATGGTGAAGACGCCCCTTAGAGATCAACTTACGTGATTTAATACAAGAGATGAACCTACCTTTGACTGCCACATCTTGACTTTCCCACTCAAGTATGTGTTCATTTAAGAAATAGAATTTGACCCTATGGGATGTACAATCAATAGAAACATAGTATGCATGCAATCAATCAATCCTAAGAATTACATCAAAATCAACCATGTCCAACTCAACAAGATCATAAGACGACATTTTATGCAAGATGCAAATAGGAAAGCTTCTATAGACTTTTCTAGCGACAATAGATACACCAATAGGAGTAGATACCTTATATGACTCACGCAATAATATGGGCTCAACATGAAACTTTTTGGCAACAAAGGGGGAATAAAAAAAGACTGACACCTGGCTCAATCAATGTATACATATCAAAGTCAAAGATTTTCAACATACTGGCAACAACATCGGGGACCTTATCAACCTCTTGCCTCCCATACAAAGCATAAAACCAATAGTGCCTCGGGGTACCATCTTGTCATCCACTTTTTGGTAAGGGAACCACATTAGCACTATGTGGGCAAACCTCCTTATCCTTGTTGTCATTTCGATGGCAATCTATTGCCATATGCACCATTTCCTCACAACCATTACAACCATAAGTATTCCTTAAGCATGGGCCAACTTTGGCCTTACCACACTTCGAACACACATTAATAAGACCCACGCCTTCAACACCTTGGGCTATGGGAAAGTCATTGGCAACCATCTTTTGAAATGAATGAAACGACCCTTGGCCTTGATAGAATCAACCATTCTTTTAGAACTTACCCTCAAAATGGGCCTTGTTTACCTCATGACCCCTCCTCTTCCTCAATTTCTCCTCTTTGATTTGTTCAGCGTAGATGATCAAACATGGAAAGTCCATGTCACAAATCAACATGGCAGATTGGCACTCCTCACTAACTAAGTTGGAAACACCCCTCATAAAGTTGTTCATTCTCTACCATGGTTCGGCAACCAAGTGAGGACAAAACTTTGGAATTGGGTGAGCTTAAGCACATACTCCCTTACTCATAGACCCTTTTCAAGAGGGAAGAATCGATTAAGGAAGGCCACCATGAACTCTTCCCACAAACACATATTGTTGACCCCCTTTTCCTCATTCCATTGGTTGTACCATATTTGTGCCACCCTGTTGAGTTAGTAGGCTTCCAACTTTACCTTATCCTCTGACCTCACACCCATGATAGATAAAATCTTGTAGACCTCATCAATGAACACTTGATGGTCCTCACTCACCTTTGACCCATGGAATTTCGGGTGATTCATTCTCATGAAGTATCTAACTTGAGAAGCCGATGTAGGAGCATGAGGAGCTTGGTCCGCTTGATTAACGATAACTTATGGAAGAAAGGTAAGACTATCCCTAAGCTCTCCTTGGTCAGTTGCTCCTCGGCTGTGCGAGCTCATCTTCCTCTTGGGTTAGGCATGTTCTAGCATAGGAAAGAACTATTTTTAGGAGGAAAACATACTTCAACTCTATAGCATGACTTAGAACATGAAGAAGGGAAAAATTTCTTAAATGTCTCATAGCTTCCAACTCATAGTTGTAGTGTACAATGCAACCATTAATAAGACTCTAATCAACGTGGTATATTAGACTCCAAGGATCTAACAACCAAGTGCTTTGATACCATCTTTGTTATGATCCAAGCTAATAGCCTAGAGGTGATCGACGAAAAGGGAACCCGAAAGAACCCCAAATAAGCCTCATAATATATCATTACACATCCTTGGTCACAGAAGCAATTAAAATGACAATGAGAGAAGCATAACAAAGGGAATTGGAACTAAGGGTAAACTTTAATATCATAAGATCAAGGAAAAAAAGAGTAAAGGCCCATAGTGCAGATCCATAGCATGTCCAACAACGCCTCTACTAGAAAGATAAGAGTAGGGACCACGATAAAAAATCAGGCTGATGCTCATAGACAATACATAAGTAGACAAAATATGGTATTACTATATAGAAATAGATCATAAGCACATCTCTGGAATGGAGGACTTACCAACAAGCTTAAGATATAATCATACTAGCCACGTAGAGGAGGAGGATGATCAAGCGGTGCACCGATTCCAACATGGTGACAATATATAGGCATGGAGTATTTGTTAGTACATTTGAATGTACTAAGTATGTAGGATGCAATGCCATAAGTGATTGTATCATAAACGAAATGCATTAGCAAAGGTAATGAGTACATATAGCAATATGACATGCATGAAAGATGCTCGTAGTAAACCATGATTATATGGATCATAAAGTAAGTGTAAGGAGAGACCAGTTTTAGTGTAATCCAAGGACTACCGCCTCTTTGGATAGGCGTATGAGTTACAAGCCCCTTCATGAGGTTGATGCAGTACAAAACGCCCAACAAGGTTGATAGAGTACAAATCCCCCAACAAGGTTAGTGGGTACAAACACACAACAAGGTTGATGGGTACTAACCCCCATCAAGGTTACGCAGGCCTACCATAGCCTGAGTTAGGTGATGGAGGTACCAACCCCTCAACAAGGTTACCCGAGCCTAAAACTCCATGAGCTAGGCTTGGTCATCCCCAACACTATAGAGATAATATCATATATATACACTCTTTTCATAGTCATATACATACATTGTTTTTCATTATAATCTCATCATATAGTCATTCAAGTCATAGGGCATGCACTGGACCTTTAGGTCCTCAAGAAACTATACCCGGACATTTTATCAAATACTTAGAGAGTGTGTAGTGCTAGTGTAAAACCATGCAATTCAAAAGTATTATAATGCTAGAAAATCCAATGTATAACCATCAAAAAATACTTGGTAACACCCTCAAGCACTATACATCCAAACCCTTCATCAAATCCCATAATAGATCTTAGATTCATGGCCCAAAATATAGTAAAATAGTCATAATTTCATAAACTCGAATATAGTGTGCAGTGAAATTCATAATAAGAAAGACCCAATTATAAATCAACTTTGAATCATACAAATTTTTAGCAAAAGAAAGCTTGGGTATCATGGGTGGAAGGAGCCCATAAAAGTAATCCACATACCATATCTTTGGAGATGAACTTGATAAATATTGGAGATGGAGACTTCAGGCTTGGGAGGAAATCCTTAGATCCATATGAGGTTTTGTGACTTGAATTTTATGAGACAAAATAGTGGTTAAGTACTTGAATGAGTATTGGGAGATGTTTAGAATGATTTGAGTGTGAAAAATAGCTAAGTATAGATATTTTCATGTTTTGAAACACTTAGGCCCAAGACCCAAAAGCTTTGGAGAGACATAAAAATCTTTGGCAATAAAATACATAGGTCCGCATATGGCACGTGTTGCAAACCTGTTGCAAAGGTAAGATTTACATAAGTCTGCGACGGTTGAGCATTGCAGTATCATTATGGATCAATTCTTAAAATAAAAAATTATGAAAGGTGAAATTGCTAATCATTTGCTATTAAATCGAGGTTAGACCCACTTCCCACACAATTTGACCCTTTGATCAA
The DNA here is from genome assembly GCA_025642045.1 of Solanum sejunctum. Classification (NCBI taxonomy): domain Eukaryota; kingdom Viridiplantae; phylum Streptophyta; class Magnoliopsida; order Solanales; family Solanaceae; genus Solanum; species Solanum sejunctum. The sequence goes on from JAOTQJ010204563.1 coordinate 10,037, forward strand.
GAATACAAAGTCAAATTTTTTGATATCACGAATGAATTTTGAGATACACAAAAATTACCACTCCGGGCAATTATAGGGCACATTTTTGATCTCTCTTTGGGGTAGTTACAAGTTCATTGACGAGCTGTATAAGGTAGTAGAGATCATGGAGGCGTCTTCTGAAAAGAGCCAAATTGTCATCTTATCAACTTAAGGGAGTAGCTTAAGTTTGGTTGTCATAATGAAAAGTCTAAGAGAGTTGAAAAGGTACCATTGATTGGGAGATAATTAAGGTTGCTTTCCTTGTTCGTTTCTTCCAACTGTTGTTAAGGGAGGCTAAGGTGATGGAATTTATGAACTCAAAGCAAGGTGGGATGAGTGTGATAGAGTACACCCTAAAGTTTACCAAGTTGTCCAAATCTGCTCCATCTTAGGTGGCTCACTGTAGGACCTATATGAATAAGTTCACTTTGCGGGTGTCAAGTTTGGTGAAGATAGAATACAAGGCCACCTTACTCATCAAAGAAATAGATATCTTTATACTTTTGACATATGTCGAACATGTGAAGAGTGAGAAGTTGCAAAAGATGAGATCAAGGGAGTCTAAGAGGGATCGCTATGACATTGGGTTCTTCTAATAGTAAATCTAGTAATGGATGATTCCAACAAGGACAATGCTCTTCAAAAGGTTTTCCTCAAAGGTTTGACAAAGAGAAAGGGGCCAATGCTAAGGCTCACTTTGATGTTTGGAAAGGTGGTGCTATTCCTCCTAAGTGTCCTAGGTGTGGAAAGAATCATACGGTAGAGTGTCTGAAAGGAACCAATGGTTGCTTTTATTGTAGAAAGATAAGGCACAAGATTGTCGAGTGTCCTAATATTGCTAATAAAGGTAAGGAAGGGCGTCTATATGGTCAAGTATCTCAAAAAGGGCAATGCAACAAGGTGCCCAAGCTCAAGGTAGTGGTCCACGTGGTAACTAATTTTACGCTCTACAAGCTAGGCAAGTAGATGATGAATCTTTTGATGTGGTTACCATCATGTTGAATGTCTTTTACTGTGATGTATATGTTTTTCTTGACTAATATGCTATCAAAATGCAACACTTTTGATGCTTAAAACGTTCAATTTGTATGTTCTCAATGCGATGTTAGTTGCTTTTCTGTGCTTTCTGTGTTTTATTTGCAGAATTCCAGGTTTGTCTTTGATTTTTGGAAGATTATACAGAAAATGCTTTTTTGTGTGTGATTTAGGAGACCCTTTATGGGCCATAGTACATTCTACAGGACATGAATGAGTTCTGGTGGACAATTCCACTAAGAGGATGATTTTTTGAAGTTTGTTCTATGAATATGTAGACAGGTCGTGAACTATTTTACTAGTTGTAGATCACATTTCATGCCCTGAGGATCTAAGAAGGACTTTCTGAAGATTCATCAGATAAAACCCCCTTTGAGTTTTAGAACACTTTATGGGCCATAGAGGGTTATCGTAGATCATAATTCCTATTTTGCACCAACAATGTACGAGAGCCTAATTATGGGCTGTGGATATCACTATGACCTACAAAGCTATTCTTGAGGTGTGCTAACCTAATTATCCTTTTTTGTTTAGGACTTGCATTTTAAATATTATAAATAGGTTCTTAGGTTATTGTTCTTGGAGAGTTTGACCAATTAACAAAAAAGAAGTGATATTGTGTAGAGAAAACATTGGATAGTTTAGAGAAACAATTGTAATTTGATTTGATCTTCTAATCTTCTGATTCTCATTAAAGCATGGATTTACTTGTGCTAAATTCAACTATGTAAGTGCTCTATTATGCTATTCCAATTCATGAGTCTTGCATCTACACAAACCATGTGTAGCTAAAACCACAACTTGGGTTGTGGGAACCATGAAGAACTAACAAGGTAAAATTGGATAAATCATAATTCTTGGAAAGTATGTATGTATATATTAATTAACTCTCTTTATTTTACATGTTTTCTAGTAGTGGACAACATTAGAACCTGCCTAGTGCTACTGACTGGACAAGGTACTAACTAGTAGGAGAAGTGATTAATTAACAAGATTCAATTGATATGTTCTCATCTAATTAACTAAATTGGGCTAAAGGGAGGTTGTATTAGGACTAATAAGTAAGGGTCAGTAATTTCACACTGTGAAGATGGGCCAAGTCATATAGTTAAATTCTCCTCTCGCCTAGACCAAAGGGTTTGATAAACTTAACTTACCATCCTGCATGCTACATACTAGAAAAGAATTTGGTTATCCGATGATACTAAGTTAGGGAATCATGGGGAACAAAAAAACCTAGTTTCTCTCCATATTGGTTAAACTTTTTTATGTGTTAGGTTTACTTTTCTACTCGTTACTACGAACCCCCTTCCCTTTTGCAGAGATAAAGTGGTTATTCACTCAAATTGCATTAATTAAATTACCCTAGCTTTTATCATAAAAAAGAAGTAATTACACGAGTGACATCAAGATTTTGCTGTCATTGTCAGTGAATACAACTAGACTTGGTTAATTCAAAGTGATTTGTGTATTAATCCTTATTTTAGCATTCTACATTTTTTGTTATTTTTTTTTCTTTTCATGTTATAAGTGTAATGCATGACCCATACGCAGAGTCGAGGTAGACCCTTGTCTTCATTTGACCTAGAGATCAAGAATACATTGAGAAGAAAGGCCCAAGATAATGCCAACAATACAGCTAAAACAACTCTGAATATGAACGTGAATGAAAATGTTGGGAATGAGAACCTAGCTTATCTTGAGTATATTGCCCTATAGCCACAGGACTTCCATGCCAACACTTATCTATGGAATCAATACAGGCTAAATCCTATGGCTATGGAGGTGACTAGACCTACTGTGTAATCACCACTATCGATTGACATAAGTTCATGGATTTGAGTATGTTGCTTTAAATGTTGCAGAACCGTAGTCTGTTTGCGATCTTACTATTAGAGGATCCTTACAACCATCTAAACAACATTGCATTTGTCTGTAAAAGTATGACGAGAATGTAGAATTTGTCTATGGATGTTCTAGGACTTTATGTCTTCCCATCGTCTCTTATATGCAATGCAGCACTATGGCTTTTTGAACTCCCGCAGAGTTTGATCAGTAGTTGGGCTAAATTGCAGAAGGCCTTTTTATGAGGTATTTCCCAAGGTTGAAGAATCTTAAGTTGAAAGATCATATCATCAACTTTGAGCAACATTTTGGTGACTCGATTAGTACTACGTGGGAGAGAATTACTAAGTGCTTAAAGAGTGTTCTAGACCATAAGATTGTTGATGATGCCTTGTGGAAATCTTCTATGGTTCCTTTAATGAAAATTGTCAATCTTGTGTGGATACCATTATGGGGGGCATGTTCTTAGATCAACCATTCACAAGGATTGTAGAAAGGATGGAGAGAGTGGTCAAGACCAATATTACATGGGGTAACAAGGCAAAGCATCTACCAAAAGTTTGTGCACTGTCAATATTGGTTTGGAGCAGGCTAAGATAAATGTAGAGATTATGCAAGTGCTTTCCCAAATCCATACAAGCAAAGAAGTGATGATAAACTAGAATCAGGAATGAGTCAATGAAGTGGTCCATCATCCTCAGCATGCACCTATGTATTATGATCCTTACTATATGGAGGACACTTATTTTATTGTTAATTAGATAGGGATTTTTGAGCTAATGACTAATGGTTCAATCAAGATTATTTGCCACGCGCGGGGGTTAATAGGCCTATTCAACCATGTTGGAGGTTTGTACCTCAATTGCCTAGCTCAAAGGGTAGTAGGCCTATGCAACATTTTGGAGGGTTTGTACCTTAATCGTCTTGCTCGGGGAGTGGTAGGCCTGTACAACCATGTTGGGGTTTTTGACCTCAATTTCCTCGCCAAAGGGGTGGTAGGACTTGGTAACTATTATGATGGTCTCTTCCTGCACAAGTAGTATGTTCTATATAAGCATATTTTACTTCAAGTATCATTCATACATGCCATATTGTTACTATGATCATCTATTAGCTATATATACGCATTTTGGTTATGTTGTGAATCTCTTATTGCATTACTTCCTACATATTTAGTACAACTGAACATGCTAATGCATACTCTGTGCCTACATGATGTTACAATGTAGGAACTGGAGCTCCACTTGATCATCTTCCTCCTCGATGAGGCTAGTACTATCTTTGAACAAGTTTTGTGAGTCCACAACTCTAAGGACGATATCTTTGGATATTATGTTATGCAAAGACTCTCTTTCTTTCATTGTATGCTTTTGACAATGAGGGTGATCCCAAAAAGTTATCTTGGCCCCTATACAATTTTGAGTTTAGAGTTGTTATTGGACAAGTTAGGTAATGATACTTGAGCTCGATTCTCTTGCCTCTTATTTGGTTTTAAGCTATGAAAGACTCCCTTAGCTTTATAATCATTACCATTAGTTTATGTTATCATGTTGTTATTTAATTCCTCTATGACCAAAGATGTGTAACAATATGCTAAGAGGCTTATTTTAGAGTCTGTTCGAGTTCTCCATTTGTCGTGTCATGTCAAGGCCCTAGGTCTGGGTCATAACAAAGATGGTATCAGAGAACTAGGTTTTTATTGGTCCTCGAAATCCAACATACCACATCTTTTATAGTCTTATTCATGATTGTGAAGTACACCACGACTATGATTTAGAGGCTGTGAGATGTCTTAGGAAATGTTTCCCTTCTTCTTGGTCAATGTCATGCTACAGATGTTAGGTAAAACTATCCCTCTAAATAATGTCCTTTTCAATTTTAGATCTTTCCTAATAAAAGATGAAGAAGAGCCTGCCCACCCGAGGAACAACCAGCTCTTTTGGTTCCTCAATCTCCTCAAAATGGGGGAGTGGTTCATGAGGAATTCTAGGATATTATCACCATGCTAGCCTATGCCATGACTAATAAAATCAACCAAGGGTCCCAAGACCCTCATGCTTCTATACTGGCTTAAATAGTGAGTGACTTCACTAGGATGATCCCGTCGGAGTTCTATAGGTCTAAAGTGGATGAGGACCCTCAATAATTTATTGATGAGGTGTACAAAGTGCTATCTATCATGGGGATTAGATCGGTAGAGAAGGCAGAGTTTACGACATATAACCTCAAGGGTTTGGCTCAAATATGGTATGTCAAATGGAAAGTAGAGAAGGGGAACAACAATATAATTCTTTTGGAGGAGTTTAAGGTGGAATTTCTTAACCGGTCTTCCCTCTTGATCTTAGGGAGGCCAAAATAATGGAGTTTATGAATTTAAATTGCGGATCTATTAGTGTGAGGGAGTATGCCCTCTAGATCAACCAATTCTCCAAATATGCTACACAATTGGTTGTAGACCCAAGGTCTAAAATGAAACAAATTATGATGAGGGTATGTGATTTGATTAATCAAGAGTGTCGTGCTACTACATCGTTAAGTGACATGGATTTATGCTACCTAATGACATATGCCAAACATTTGGAAGGGATAAGCTTAGAAAAAGGAGGAGCGGTGAGGTCAAAAGGGCCCGTTTTGATAGAAAATTACAAAATCCCAATGATGGCCGAGTTCATCAAGGCCAAGGGTCCAAGGTGATGGTGCGGTGGCACCTAATGCTATGTGTCCGAAATGTTGTAAGGGTCATAGTTGCCCATGATAGAGTGATACTAATGCTTGTTATAGTTGTAGGGTTATAGGCATAAGTTGATGGATTGGCTTCATAACTGGAATAAGGGTAAGGATATTCGTCCACAAGGTGCTAATGCAGTTCCTAAGGGGAAAGGTGGCAAACAAGGTGGTTACTCAAGCCACAATTGGTTCTATGCTCACCAACAAAGACAAGGGGTAGGTAAGGTGCCCAATGTCATCAGTAGTATGCTAAAAGTCTTTGATTTTGAGGTGTATGCATTGATAGACCTAGGTGACACTCTTTCTGCTGTTACTCATTTTGTTGCCAAAAGAGTTTCATGCTGAACCCAAATTGTTGTGTGAGCCATATGTAGTGACTACTCCTGTTGGTGCATCTATTATTTCTAGAAATGTCTATAAAAAATACCCTATTTGCATTTTGCATAAAATATTACCTTGTGATTTTGTTGAGTTGGATATGGTGTATTTAGATATCATTCTTGGGATGGATTGGTTACATGCATACTATGGTTCTAGTAATTTTAGAATGCATATGGTCAAATTCCAATTCCCAAATGAACCCATTATTAAGTAGGAGAGTCATGATGTAGTGGTTAAGGGTAGTTTCATTTCTCGCACTAAAGCCTATTAAGTTGATTTCTAAGGGGTGTCTCTATCATCTTTTTAGGGCTAGGGATGTTGAGTCCAAGGTCCTTCTTATATTGTCGGTTCTGGTGGTTAATGAGTTTCTTGCTATCTTCCCTAATGATCTTCTCAATATTCATCTCGAAAGGGAAATAGACTTTGGTATAGACCTCCTTCCCGATACTCGACCCATTTCTATTCCCCCTTGCCGTATGGCATCGACGGAGTTGAAGGAGTAATTGAAGGATTTGTTGGAGAAGGGTTTTATTAGGCCTATCCAAACACCTTGGGGTGCACCAGTGCTATTTGTGAAGAAGAAGGGTGGGTCCCTTAGAATGTACATTGATTACCGACAACTTAATATGGTCGACAAAAAAAATAATTACCCTTTACCAAGTATTGATGATTATTTTGACCAATTTCAAGAGGCTAGTCACTTCTTTAAGATTGATCTTCGTTCTGGGTATCAACAAGTGAAAGGGAGGGAGTGTGACATTTCCAAGACAACCTTTTGGAATAAATATGACCACTATTAGTTTGTGGTTATGTCTTTTGAGTTAACCAATGAACCAACTATCTTCATGGATCTTATGAATAGGGTCTTCAAACCCTACCCTGATTTGTTTGTAGTGGTTTTCATGATGATATTTTGATCTATTCCAATAGTGAAAGGACCATATGAGTCATTTAAGGGTGGTGCTACAAACATTGAGGGAAGAGAAGTTGTATGCTAACTATGCGATGTGTGAGTTTTGGGTGCAAGAGGTTACATTTATAGGTCATGTGGTATCGTGGGATGTTATTAAGGTGGATTTTAAAAAGACAGAAGTGATTAGAAATTGGCCTAGACCTTTGAATCCATTAGAAGTTAGAAGCTTCTTGAGCTTAGTGGTTTATTACCAGAGATTTATGAATGGGTTTTCTTCTATTGCTTCTCCTATAACTATGTTGACCCAAAAGAAGGCTAAATTTGTGTGTACCAATTAGTGTGAAAAGAGTTTCCAAACCTTGAAAGATATGCTTGTCTCCGCTTCTATCTTGTCACTACTTGAAGGGCTAGAAACGTTTGTTCTATATTGTGATTGTAACACCCCACATCTTATATGTACTAGGTCTAAACAAATGAAACATGATGTGGTTTGCTCAAATTAGCACCCATTTTAAAAGTGCATGAATCTCATATTAGTGGCTGATATGTGTGTCTAATGCTTAAGAGGATCGAGCGTATACAAGTTTTATGTCAAATTGATGAGATCACGACCCTAAAAAAAGTGAGAGAATTGAGGTGCTTGCAGCACTTAGAAAGCTAGCATATGAGTCATGTACTTGCTTAGATTAATCTTGCTAGCTAGACGTAGACGAGGCCCGAAAGTGATTTTTGTCCAAGTCCAATAATGAATAATGTTTGTGTTAAAGTTGTCAATTGATCCCACATTTTAGCATTGTAAATGTATAATATTTACCACCCAAGATGAATAATAAAAAAGGCCTAAGTACATTCACAATTTACTTCTTGATTTGGGCCCAAACTAAGTAAAAAAAAATAGGAAAATGGATAGCAAAGGCACAACAACTTTGAGACCCACTTAGGCCCAAGTAAAAGGGACAAGGTAGGCCAGCTTGATTATGTGTTAATATATGGTAAAAATCTCAAGATAAAGTCACCAAAGAGCCCCTTTAACAGGGCTTAAAAAATCAGCATCTTTAAATCATTTTTAATTGGAAAAGATCAGCTTTCATAAGGTTTTCTCTCTATTCTTTCTTAGCCTTGCAAAGCAGCCACCAGGAGAGTTTTAGGGTTCCTGAAGAAGACCTACACCTTGAGGTTAAAGGTAAGTAAGAATACTTATGTGTTTAGTATGGTTTTCTCATGAAAAATAAGAGACTATGTTGGTTAGGTATATGCTGAAACTTTTGGACAACATGTGTTCTATGGGTTGTTGTACACTTTTATTGTTTATTTGGGAGCTTTTCTCTTCTTGGTTGGCTTGATTATGAAAGAAGTTTTCTTTTCTTAATTTTCTTTAGTTTTTTCATGAAGTATAAAGGTCACTACACTATTTGGTAATATGTAAACAATCGAGGTTTAATGTGTTATCCTTAGTGTGTTATTTGTAGAAATTGTTGGTTGAATGATTGAGGACTATGATCTCACGTCCTCCACCTGTTTTGAATACTATGTTTGAACTCTTTTAGGACTATTTTTATGTATAAATATTGTGGGAATAGTAAGGTTCAAGTTGGTAAAAGTTTGGAATTATTGACATCGTAATGTTGCAATGCGATATAATGTTATGCTACCTACTTGAATGTTGTGTATAATTGTTATGTGTTGTGTATTGTGAGCTATTGTAAGACTGTTAAGGGTATAAAAAAAGCTATATATTACATGTGCATAAGAATGGTTATTAGAAAATATGACTATAAGTGGAAAGTTTGAAAGAATGCCTTTGGATCGCTAAATACAAATAGCTGCTCTAATGTTACTTTTATAAGATTAGACTACCAAGAAGCATTACTTAGCTGCTAATACAAGTCTCAATGCCTACTCTATTATAGATAAATATTAGGAGGAGAGGTGGTATAACGAGGTATGTAAGGCTACTTGATTTCATATTATTTAGCATGAAACATTGAACCCTCCTTGGCGTATAAAGGCACTTAAAAACTCCTACACAGCTATTGACCGTATCTTCACTCTTTCACATGTTCATATGCTTCCATACATAGTCACCTTCAAATTTGCATACATACTTGGATATCAAGACACATGGGTTGTTGTTTCTAAATAAAGTTCACGATTTGTTTCATCTCATATGCATTTCATTATTTGTGTAATTGTACTCTTTTCATTGTCAAATTATGTTGTATGATTATTTACATTTCACATGCTACAACGACAGTCCTACAACTCTAATATTATGATGACCAAAAGAATTATCTCAAAGGTAACTGAAAGGTAAAGTATATTGCTTATTGATGGGTGGTAACCCAAGGGATGGAAGAATCACCTAGCCAGGGTCTATCTTATCACAGGGGGTAGCCCAAGGGTTGAAAGTAAAAGCCTAGCTAGGTCCGATCCTGATATAGATTTACCTCTGATTAGCTGGTCATTTGTTTTACATATTGCGCACAAATTATACAGTGAAGGTAAAGTAAACAAAGAACTTAAAGTACATAATTCCACTATATGACTAAAGGTTGTCTCTTATCCTTACACTAGTGCATAGTTACATTTGAGTTGTTACTTCA